>JBAIZZ010000359.1:139233-168687 GCA_037355905.1 Heliconius aoede | reverse complement strand
CTTACCTCCGGACGCGGCGAGCAGGCCGTGCGCGAGCAGCAACGCCAGCAGCAGCAGCAGCAGCGGGCGGCGCCGCATGCCGCGCGACACACCGCCCGCGCCCGCGCCCGCGCACCTCCGCCTGCCCCCGGGCTCCGCTTCACCTGGTGATTACATGTATTTGTTATATCTAAAATATATCTTAGTGTAATAAACACCTATATACTCTGTTACCCTCAACAAAAAAAAAATATATATATTGTATTACAAATACCTCCCACTGAACCAGCAAAACATTAATTTGAATTTCTTATGAAAGAACAACCAAACAATGTAAGCAGATGAATATCGAATCGAATTTCCTGAAAAATACTCGTTATTTATAAAAAAAGCTGATACAATACTCCTAATCGTGATGTTACAGCTGAAACGGAAAACTATTGTCTACAAGAAATGTGTCGAAGAGAAAAAAAATGTAAAGAGAGGCTTTTGCAATTTCATCCTGAAATAGCTTTAAGAACATTATTTTTCCATTACGACACTTCCGTTCCAGACTTCCCTCCGAATTCTTGAGCCTTTGCATGTTGAGTGGCGGAACTCAACACCGCACTTTGTATGATTACCAGAGTGACTTAATCACAATATTTTATCTCATTCCTTCTATGAAAATCGAACCCGTATTCAATCGCACTTTTTAATTGTGTAAAGTCATTGTATATTACGATATACTTAAATATTTATTACTTAATTTTGAAATAAAAAATACTTCAATAACTTAAATTAGTAGAAAAAACAAAAATACCGAATTCATTTTGAATATTTAATAACGACAAAATTGAAAAGCTTAAAATATCGACGGTTTGTGGACGTCTCACGTCTCAATCAAAAGTGTCATCGGCAGACAGAGGTCGACCTCGTACTATTCATTAGAGGACAATGGTGGCTCGGCTTGCCTCTAAGTAGACTATACAAGATTAGACGTAACAGTGTTAGGAGAGTAGAGAAAGGAGAAACGAGAAAATATAGACAAGATATATTTTAATTATTAAGAAAGTTTAATGGTTTCTGAGATGTGTGGGTTTGAGTCCAGCTACGTTCCAATTTTTATACGTGTTCTAAGAAATATTTATTTTCTATCACAGCATACAAAATTTATTATTCATCATAAATAAATAGTAACAAGCGTATAAGAACTTCGACGTAGCTTGATGGCAACGCATGACTTAGTGGGCAAAGGTTCGAGTCTTTTTCTTTCCAAAGTATAGAATAATACTTTAAAAAGATAAAAAAACTTTAGGAAGGTTGAGGCCGTCATGGCGCAGGGATACAAATGTGTGACTGTAACGCGATGGTTATGGGTTCGATTCCCACTCAAGGGAAAGAATTATTATGTATTAATATTTTCATTCCTACGCACTGGCACCAAGACGAAAGCCTAGCGTTGAGTTCAGTCACTCAAATCTTAATGCTTAAAAATTAAACGAAAAACAGAGAACAGAGTATCTTAACACTCTAGGTTCTCTCTACCTCCCCTGCAACGTACCGGATAAAGCGTGAAACTGATTTAATTTAAAAAACTTTGTAACTTTAGAACTAATTTTTCTCAGCTTCACTCTGCATCCAAGAAGATAGGAGGAACATCGTTCTGAAATTCTATTTTCTAGACATTGCGTGCTGAATTACGGAAAATAATGAATTGTCCCGAGTAAGAATTGAACCTACAACCGTGAGGCTCACACTCAGTCGTCCTCCCCCTGCGCCACGACGGTCTTATATTTAATCTACTTTACTCGCTATTTGTGTGATAAGTGCATTGTGTCGTTGCTTCGAATAGCTTTGTAAATAAGACAGGTGAAGTACTGTCGTCGAAGTTCTGGAAAATGCATTACCAAATAAACTTAGAATTTAATTAAATTTTGAATGCTATTGTATGAACACCGTCGAGATATTTGTCAGAGTGATGTGAGTTAGTTACAGATTCAATTCTCTCTTTTTTTTTTTCAATTTCTTGCATAGCTAAATTTTGAGAACCAAGTCTCAACTACCCCGACATTTCGTTTTCCACGTTCTGTATAAATTGTAAGTTAGGTGGTGGAACTCAACGCCGCGTGTAAAGATTACTTCTGTAAAAAAACGAAAATATTAAAAATATTTTTTTACCAAGCTTTAGCTACGTAGTTTTTTATAATAACTGTGTAATTTACAGACGAAAGCCATTTCAGTCTACCACCACATGTGACCATAGATTAAATGTTAGAAATCTTTCCAAAAATGTATAATCCTCAAATTTCTTTTAAAATAAAGTATTTAGTTTTACTACCTAAAGAATATATTTTATAATTACTTATTCTTCGCTATATATACGTAAAAAGATAACAGAAAGATGCAAAAATAATTCACCAGATTATTATAACGTTAAATCACAAATAACGTTTAAAATTGAACGATATCCAATAGAGTAACAAAAAGTGGAGCGGCCCCGATAGCGACGATAAAAGTCGGCAAAGTGGCAAAGGCTTTGAGACTGTGAGTCGAATATCAGTTCCATTGTACTTCCCCCTTTTGACACTAAATTGTAATTTAAAATATAATTTTTAGTGAAAGTTCAAAGAAGTGATATATGTATATAAATTAATATATTTTTTACATTTTCTGTATAATGATATTTGTAGGTGGATATGAATATTCAAGAGTTGTTATTACACATATTCTAATCAATTAAAAACAATAGCTTAAAACCGCATTTAAAGTTAATATTTTAATTAGTAAAAACGGTGAAGACTTGGTAGCACAGTGGCGCATACGTGTGATTGTAAACACGACGTTTCGAATCCAACTCGGGGAAATTAATTATTATTTATTAATATTTTGATTTCTTCGCTTTGGTAACAAGTCAAAAGTGCAGCGTTGAATTAACTGACACAGAGTTTGACTGACAAAGTGCGGCGCTATTTAACGCCACTTATATATTGGCATACCTAGCAGAGAAAACGGAGCGCCAAACGCTACTATCTCTGCATATCTCTTTCATCTCGTCCACTGCCATCAACCTCTTACTTCCCCAATCCATTATTCTTTGAATCTATCAAAATTGAAAAAGAAAACTGAACAATCAATACCAGTTGCATCTTTTGTTGATTGGACCAAAATGGAAAAAAAAAGGTTTCTCTTTTAAAATTTCCGTTATCAGAATCCTGAAACAGAAAATCATTTAACATAAGAATAGAAATGTAAGGGAAACAGTACCAATGGTCGGCCGATACCAAACTTTGGGTACAAAGATCGCTCGTCACTTTACGATCGCTTTTATCGCACAATTGTGTCCTTTTTCGTTGCGACGATTGAACACTATTTTTGTTCTTTTGCAATTGGATCGACGCTTTTTTTTGATTATTTTTTCTTTCGTTAGCGTTACGCTGCATCCCTCTTATGGCAGGGTAGGCAGAGGGAACCTAGTGCTATAATAGTGCTATAATTCCGCATCCCCATTTTCCACTGAAACCTGAATCCATTGCGTAATGAGTGGCAGGACTCAAAGCCACGCCTAGACACCTAAACGTGAAGGGAAAAATCAAACAACTCAAATATATTATATATCGATTAAATATCGTTCCAATTAACGATTAGTACCCACGTACAATGTACATATGAGTTTTTTAGTAAGTAAATAACGATACAGATGGTAAATTCAGTACAGAAACCTTTATCGAGGATCACTAATTACATCATCAAAAACTCCAAAGTCCGGAAACGATAAAAAGAGCATGTAATCGCTGTTATTAACAAAGTTCACCCCTAATACTGGATCAAATGAGTTCAAATTGAAATATGAATCAATGTAGCTAAAGTTGTAACGTTGAAGGTAAAGAAAGAATTTTAAGTAGTTCATAAGTATTTTGTTTTATATAAAGGTGTATCAAAGAAATTAACTTTAATATTTAAGGATTTGCAAAAGAAGCCTAGTGTTTAGACACTCCGTTCCCCACGCGCAGCCACTTTTCGGAAACTGTGTGGAAACTCAACACGACGTTTGTCTTCTTAGCAAAGCTAGGAAAGGAATACATAATTCATTCTCCTGAGCGGAAATCGAACCTATGACTGTCTAACATAATTTGAATAATAAATTAAATAATTACTCTTTTGTTTTTAGAGCAGGAAAATGAAAATATTATAAATATTGTTTATGTTTATATTAGTTTAATTTTCCACGAGTGGAAATCAAATTTACTATCATATATACTGTCTTACACTATCCCACTTTGCCACGAAGGTCTCGACGTGATGTACGTAGGCCCAGTAAGCCTTTTAGATGCACGAACAAATTTCCCATCAACAGTCTGATCAATCTATCTGTATCGATAGTAAAGTGACCCAATCGGCTAATGGTCGTTGAATAATGCAGCTTTGTATTCACTATCAAAGGCTTCTAATTAAAAGCTTTTGCTTTTAAAGTTATGGGTATGATTTTGATTTAAAATTGTGTATTACAATGATTGGAAAAGTTGTTAAAAGTTATATTTTTAGTATCGTTTTTAGATTATAAAGATACAGAATTAGAATCTATAGGCCAAAGATGACAATCGTGACGCAAGCTTGTTCCCTTTCGCCACAACTGGCCTTAAAGATATTACTTTTCTATTTATAGCTCCACGTTCTTACAAGACAAATCACGGCGTTAGGTTCCGCCATTCTATATTCTCTACATATTATTAAATGAAGCAGAAAAAATAAAAATGTGTCTTGACACTAAGTTGTGTATACTCTTCCCATTATATGCGAGAGATTTTTTGAGGTCACAATAATGGGCTACCTATGGAAGTTAGTAATGATAAAATTTATTTTACAGGTAGAGACAAAGGGTGACAAGCTTCATCATTTAATATGAACGTTCAAAATTAATAACAGCTTCCAAACAAAGGAACAAAACGTGAGAATAGAGAGCTCTTCTAAACACTGCAAACATAATAGTATAGCAGTTTGTGTTATAGTATGTATTGGTTCCACTAAAACTTATTTTATTGTTATAATTTTTAAAATATAATTATTTTTACTGTGTTCATAAGAATATATTTTTATATAAATAAATTACACATTTTTAGCACTATGAGTTGTGGGGTTCGATTCTGGAGACATTGCGTGCTGAGGTGAGGAACTCAAAGCGTCGAAAATTAAAATACTAAATATTTCATTCTTCAATACCTCAAGTGGGCATCGAGCGTTTACATTCACACGCCCATGCCCCACGACATTCATTATTTTTATAATGGATATAAAAACTAATATTTTTATCGAATATCCAGAATAAAAAATAATAACATAGTGCAGATTTCATTAAGAAAACTACAGTCATAATTAGTCAGCCCCTGTACTTTAAAAGTAAAAAGGTGTTAAAACAACGTGTCAAAGCCTTTGAGGAAAATAAGAAAAGAAATCTAAATGTAATACGTAGGTAGTTTTATATGTATGAAATCTTTTGTAAAAAAATTTAAAAAACATTAAGTAGTTTATCATAGTTTTTAGCGAAATATTAAATATTTCATTCCCCTGAGTGGAAATCGAACACCACACCGTCGCGCTTAGAGTGGCACGCGTGTGCCATTGCAGAAAAACAGCCTCAAAGCGCAAAGCGAAGTGTTAAGACACTAGGTCCCCCCTACGCACCCAGATATATACGATAGTCCGATACGGCAGAGTGTAGCTAAAGAAATGAAAAGAAATACTGTAAAAATAGAGTTTTATTCTTTTACATTATTTCTTTTCTTTTACTGACCAATAGTAGTAAATATCAACACAACAACATTACTTTAAGTAACGTTAAATATTTGTATAGCTACAACAGCTAAGTGAGACGGGACTAAGACACCTTTCTGTTATTGACATCTTCTACGGGGCTGATGTCAATGACTAGATGAGGGATAGTTAAGTTTTATGAAACTTAGTTATATTCATAAAATGTTATCCAAATAACAAACAGACTCTCTTACCGCTAGGTTCCCAGGTTCCCTGTGCCTACCCTGCCATAAGAGGAGTTAGGGGATTTGGGGGAACAGAATGAGTGTGGGTTTTGATCCCTGTTTACACGAAATGATTTATTCCGTAGTAACAAGACATGAGGCCGTCGCGTATGATATTGGCGTAGGCGTGTGACAGTAAACGTCGAGTTTTTGAACTCAATTCCCAATCGGGCGAATGAATTATTATTTATCAATATTGTAATTTAATAATTATTATAATTATAATTAATTGTAATTAATTATAATTAATTATAATTGTAATTTAGTAACAAGGCAAAACGTTAATGTAAAGAGGCAATAGTAGGTAGGCTACCAGAACCTGATGATCAGAAAGTTCCCCATGTTCCACCAAATTTTGGAGGCAATTCGTGCTTGTAGATGTTGCTGGAAGTAATACGGAAAATAGCACGAAACTGAAATTTCTTTTTCAAGAGTAACCATTGATGCCAATTTCTTTTTATATACTACAATCATGAAAACTTTGAAATTTAAAAAAAATATATGGAAATCGAATACAGTACTGAAGCGTATTATTCCATAAATATCATTACAACTGAGTCACTATGAATAAACTTTTTAATGACATTCCATTAGTTTCAAATTCATTAAGATACTAATTAAGGAGAAAAATTCAATAAAATATCGGCAGCCATCGTGATATAAGGGACAGCGTACGACTGTAACTTTTATAACTGTGGTAATTCTGGTAAGAAATAAGAAGTCTAGTAAAAATCCGTCAGTTAACACGCGTTTCCGCCCTGGTTAAAATTAGGTTCCATATACACTTTCATATAAGCTTGAACAGATTTAGCTTAAATTTGCCAACTGACATACCTAGATTATAAATGGGAATAATATATATATAAATCCAAACACCGCTAATTGCTTGGTCAGATTGTAGACGGCTTTTGCCTGCTTGACTTTGGTAGCGTGTTCATTAAAATTTTTGCCTCTTTTAATTGGCTGCATTTTTTCTATAATTGGATGTTTATTTCTGTAATTGCGCATATTATAATAAATCATTTTCATGTTTATAAATTCGATAGTTCACCCCCATTTCACCTTTTCGTCGCCCATTCTTTTAAGTATTTTTTTTAAATTATAAAAGTATAATAGATTTGAGAGGTCACTAATATACAGCTTCAGACTATATCCCGCATACAGCAGTAGACAGAGGGAACATAGTGTTAGGGCACTCCGTTCCCCACTTTCTGCCAAATTCTGGAGGCATTGCGTGTTAAGTGATACTTATAGGACTCAATGCTTCGCTTTGCCTCTACGCCAGAGCGAAGTAATTGAAATATAAATTTAAATAAATATTTAATTTCCTCGAGTGGGGATCTAAACCACAACTTGTCGGTTTTCTAGTCACAGTTTGTGATTCTGCGCCACGATTGGCCTATTACATATTATATTATAATAATTCAAAACTCAAAATTCGACGGAAAATAGAGAACGGAGTGTCTAAACACTAGGTTCCCTCTACCTACACCCCTATATACCCTACACAGTGGAGCCAAAAAAAAAATTAAGTACATATTCAGATACACACAATAGTCTTAGCAAAAATAAAAACCACAACGATTGATGGTCCACTTATTTAGAATTCCTTTTCGTGGAACACCTGTGGATAATTAATGCTGCGGCAGACGTTTATTGATAGCAGACGCGGCGTTAGTGCTAACATCGTTTTGTGTTCAATGTTTTCTTTTTATTACACGAATAAAGGGAAATGTGTATTTAATTATTATTTTATTATTTTTTTTTATTTATAAAATAAAAATAATACAGTTTCATGCTGTACTCCGTATCTATCAGGATAGAAATACTGGAAAAGGAGTGTCTTAACACTAGATTCCGTTCGTCAAGCGCGAAGCTGTAATACAAAAAAAATAAATATTCTCGTCTACATACAATAAACTAACACATTCCTATACCAAGTCTATACAAAATTTGACTGTAGTAGTAAAGGGTAAAATGAAGTGCGCATTCAATACACTGACAAGGAATTTCTAGTCACGAGTTAATAGACGCAATGTGATATATCATTTGTGTTCATCTAAATACTAACAGTTGTGAAAGTGTACTTCATTAAATGAAACTCGTATACTGTTCTATTTAATTACGATTCATGTAGTAACTTGATTATACTATACTGGTGTTGCGTTTCTACGCTCGTCGGGTGGGTTCTATTCCCACTTGAAGTTTGAAAAAATTACATTTCCTCGTTTTGGTAACGAGGCAAAGCGCAGTGTTGACTGCCGCCATTCAGCACTTAATACCTCTAAAATTTGGCGCAAGTGTCTTAAGTGTCTTATACCGTTACCGCCGTAATCTACAATATTTATACAAATTTGTCACTAATTTCATAATAATAAATCTTTGAAAAACAATAAAATGAAAGAAAACATAAGTCCAAATTACATTTAACATCAGAATTACACCAAGTTTATAATAAGCTTTTACATAGTCTAGTATATAAAGAGTAATATAAGCCTATATATAGCTAAGACAGCCTAGAACAGTAAGCAAATTAAGCTCAAATCAGAAATTGTAATGCAATAAACGTCTGGAGCGTCCGAAATCTAGAACCAGATCGTATGAACGCGTCGTGCATGAACTATATCAGACGTCAGATGAATCATTGTGAGATGCTTAATCAATAATTCGATTTATATATCAACATGTACATCAAAATAAAAGCTTTGGAGTGACGGAAATTGTAATTTAAGTATTAAAATATTATAGAGGTCGTCATGGGGCAGGAACACAAAGCATGTGACTGCAACCACGACGGTTGGGGGTTTGATTCCGTATAGTGTAGCGTTATTTAACGCCGCGTTTTGTCTCCTTATCAGTGCGACGGAATTAAAATAATTCTTTGACCAGAGTGGCTAGTGTCCTACGACGGCTTTATGAAAATTTTTGTGTTTCTTATATGTAAATATTTGTAAATATTGAGCTAGACAGATTTGGTTGACGGCATCGCAGTGTAGAAGCGGGCTTTGCCTCGACATGAAAATATTAAAAATGTCATTTCTTCAAACGGGAATTGGACACACACAACCTTTCCCCTTTATAGTCACACGCTTGTACCCCTGCGCCACGACTGGCCTCGTTTATATTAAATCTTTATTAATAATTCAAAATTTATTTTAAAAGGGTTAAATAGCTTCACGCTGGTACACTCTGTTCCTATTAAGACACTTCTGTTCCCCATTATGTGCCGAATTCTTGAGGTATTGTGGCTTAATAATACAATAATAATGAATAATAACTATATGAGGCTGTCATGGCTCAGCGATCCAGCGTCTGTCTATAAATGCGAAAGTTGTGGATTCGATTGCCTTTCGTTGAAATGAATATTGTCAATTTCTGGTTATAGTTATAAAATATTGAGCTTCAAAACTCGACACGAAATGTCACAAGGAATGAGCAATATTAAAATATTATAATAATAGATATTAATTTTATAATAATATAAATGAAAATTAGGTTCCCTCTGCTTGTCCTACTATATTCGAGATATAGCATGAAGCCAAAAGAAAAATAATAAAAAACTTAAAACATATTAAAATCTTCAATACATCGACGCAGTCATTACTGTCTTTGAAAAGGGTCTTTATTTGGGTCGCTTCAAATCCCGACGACGGGCAATATTTTCAATTTTGTTCTTCATTTAGATAAAAAGGTTTCATTTCCTTGTTATACCTTTTCTTTTATTTTAATTTTACTTTTACATTATTGCGATATTGGCATAAAATATTGCATTAATATTTTACGTTATCATCTGGCCGTAGTAACGTAGCAGCAAACGTCTAACTATAAGCGCAACTATTATAGGTTCGATTTTTGCTCGGGGGGTGGATTTCTTTTTCACAATGGCAACAAGATTAAATCGGAGATCTTGTTATCGATAAAAAAACTAATATTATACTAATCTTGTGACTGTAAGGGTGATTATGATGGTTACGATTACTATTCTCGCGATTTAATAAATATATATTACATTATTTCTCTACACTGTTAAAACAAAAGGTTTTGAAATTCTCGGCTTCGGGCGGAAAGCGGAGAATGCGCTAATACCTCCTCTTTGCCTCCTCCTATATCACTCTGACCGATCTTCATAATTCATTTCCCCAAATAGTGATTGAATCCACAATTGTACGCTTACATTTAATAACTGCCACAATGTGCTACGATAATATTTAAACAAATCATATAATAATTCTGAATATAATTTCGCGACTACTATATGTTATTAACAATGTAATTTAGAGGGTGTGCCGCTGCCGTTAAGATACTTCGTTTTCCACGTACCGCTTAATTTTTTAAGATTTGCTTGAGTCGGAATCAAACCAGTAAGCATCGTGTCAACAGTCGAATAATGTACTACTGCGCCACGACAGCATCCAGCTTATTACAAATTTCAACTTCATTTACGATTTGAAAATAAACAGAACAAAACAATTTCTACTATTATTTATATTAGTCGACGGTTAAAGGGAAAGTCTCGAAACATTTGTCCGGTGTAAGTGTAGAAAGTTGTTTGTGATTCTTCCTTAAAGTTCCTTCTTCCCAGACGACTTCTTAGAGCCTATTAATTATGTACCACTTAAATGGGTTTTATGTTAGAATCTGTATAATTAATCTCAATATTTGTTTAGAATTATCAAGTCTTTTGTTGGATAAAGTTGTAGGCGACCACTAGTATTCTATAAAATAGCATGATATCTACACAACTAGGCTAATGGTAAGCTGAATTAATATATCTCGACGTCACTAGTAAATGTTACAGTTGATTGGATGTCACACGCATGTAATTATATATTTCAGATGCACGAGTCTAACTACTAAATAGATATTATGTTGAAATTATATATTCGACATATCGAAATATATTCAACGTACACAATTTTCGGTACAATATGTTAAGTGAGCGATATTTGTCTAACAGAGGGGGGAAATGAAAATAATTTTAATGTACATAACTACTAGCAGACTCAGGTGGCTTCGCCCGCTTGAACCGTATGAATAATTATTAAATTGATTTGTGAAATTATTTTCATGGGGTAAATTCTAATAAACCATGAACCAATTGTTTTATGAAATATTTTTAAGTCTGAATTTCACATTTTATAAAACATACAAACTTTCAACCCTTATTTCACCCATTCAGGGTCAAAATTTTTCAAAATCCCTTCTTAGTGGGTGTCCACGTTCTATATATATATATATATAGCCAACTGGCTCCTTATTACATACTATAAAACAATCCGACAATTGAAAAAATAACCCACCACATATGTACATACAAATACAAGAACGAAACATTACGAAGTCACGAAGCGACAACAAGTGGTAACATCTTTGTTTTATTGCCGATTGTCGTGTCACGCTGAACTCGAACGTACGTCGAATGACACGCTTGACACGGAGACATAAAAATAACCACAGCATGTAAATCACTTTGGAACTTGCCAGAGGAGTTTAGATTTTAACTCCGAGTATTCTCTAAGTAATACGGCTTAGATTCCCACGTACGATATTACAAAGTGTCTTTAATGAATACAGTGCCGTTGTAAATGCAAAATGGGGTACAACAAGCTCGTGTTCTTAAAATTCACTACATAATACATTCAACTGTCGACTCTTGTACTGTTTCTGTCACTGGTATCGAGCATATGGAATTATTTATTTAAGACGTAAAATGGGAACTACCCCAGTTTTTAGGAATTTCGAGAAATCCTTCCTGCTTACACTCCTTCGCCTACCCATATGTTGAAATAATTTGTTATTAAAAGTGTAATTAAAAGGTTTACTATGGCTTCCTGAAAGAACAAACTATTCTTTTGTACATTATTTTTTTAGGCCAGAATACCTAGTATATACTTAATGTTTTTTTTTTATGGGAGAGGACAAGGCAAACGAGCGTTCGGGTCACCTGATGGTAAGTGATCACCGCCGCCCACGACCCCATGCAACACCAGAGGAGCCACAGGTGTGTTGCCAGCCTTTAAGGTTTAGATGAAGGGCACCGGGGCCCGGCATTACCTAATGCGAAACGCAATGGCAAGAGCCACTACTTCACGCCGGTTTTAAATGTCGGGGGTGGTATTAAATCCGGTCGAGTCTGCCCATGCGTGTTGCCATTACTGGCGACGTGACTCTGCCACACGTACTTTAGTCGCCTCTTACGACACCGACAGTACCAGGGTGATCCTATTCTAAGCCGGGACCACACGGCTGAAATATGTAAATAAAACAGAACAAAAAATATCCATTTCCTTCCACATTTCATTTAACGATTAATTTATGGAGGATAAAGTTATACATGTAACCAAATGTAACCAAAAAAATATATCTACAGAACAAACAATCTAAGATTCAGCGGAACACTAGATTCCCAGGTTCCCTCTGCCAGTAATAACTACACTATTTCCTACTTCTGCGTGGACCCCATCACATGCAGTATATGGTGTGAACGAGTATTTCTATTAAAATAAAGACCCTTTTCACGAGTGGCTAACTTTTGTATACCCTTTCCGCTCAACTATTTTAATGATTCATCCCTAATGACAGGAAATTAAAATTTCTAATTCTTAAGACATGCGTATGTATCGTGTTTTATTTCAGTTAAAGAAATATATTTAAATTTTACCATTAGCGACATCACTCATCACAAATGAAGGAGTTTGTATTAGTATAATATAGTATAATTAGACTATAATATTTCCTTTAACGGAGAAAGTAGAGTATAGTGTTGCTCTCAGAAAATTTTCGAAGTGAAAGTGAAGAGTGAGGTGGAAGGGGATAATAGACAATTTCGCAAAATTTCTTAGGGGACTATTTCATAGTACATGCAAACGGAGTTGCGGGCTTCAGCTAGTATGGAAATAAACAGAATATAGCAAAGGAAACGAAGCAAAAGCGAATAAATCTTGCATTTCAAACAACTGATTGATCTCACAAAGCACTACTGGCCATCTTCATCCATATTTTAATACGGTATCAAGATTAAAAATGTTCTTCAAAGACACGGTCGCGGACCGATATTAAAATGTATGAATGGAATAACAGAAACCGACTGTAACTTGATAGAAGATATTTTCATTATTGTGAATATTATTTAGGTTATTGTGCTTTGTATGATTTGATTGTGAAACTATTGATGTTGCGTTGTGCTGGAACTGCGAGTAGCTTTGAGAGTTCAGACGATATTGGAATTAGATTGTAAATTTCCATTGTTACTGGTGGAGACCGTCGTGGTAGAGGCACAAGCGTGACTCACTCGAGGGGAGTATTTTTTTACTTCATTATGTGCAAGATACATAGTGAGGTTAAAAAAATATTACATTTTTTTTATAATTTGAATGAAGACTATCTTTTATGGCTATATTTTATTATAAAAATTTAACACAAGACACTCTTACTCTTGAAATAGGTTAAAGTTGTTCCTTTCCCCTACTAAAATGTGACCTGGTTTATAACTTAGTTGCTAACAATTCCAGCATACAATTGAAACTGTATTGTCTGATAGCTTCACGCTCTGTGACTTAATGATAGAAAATAACCATTAAAGTAGTAATAAAAATTATTTTCACAATTAAAGTCGATATACACACATTTTTCCGACATTCGACTTAGCTCGCACTTCTAAGGTGCAAGTTCAAATCCTGACAGGTCTAAAATTTAATTTATTATCTATAATATTTCTATCCTTACTGCGGAATAATAATTTTAAAAAAGGTAAAAAAGAACACTACAATTTGAGCTTTTAACGAAATAGTGTGATTGAATCTCCCAAAATTTTTAAATGACGGTTTGGATAAATTAAATTAAATCCCCATACGGTTTTTACCTTTAATAAACTACGGCCTACACGTAGACCTCTCAATTTTTTTGCAATATATCGTCGCATAAAATTTGGTTACATTACAAATATATGAGATCGGAGCTTTTTGCAATAAATTCATTATTTGGTTGAGAAGCTTTCACGTTTTTTTATTAAAGTAATATTTTTCTATTAATTTAAATCAAAGACATAGCAACTGTGCCTAATCCTAATCCTTCTTGAAAATGAAAGTGTCTCTCATACTTAAGTTTGTGATAAAGAATTTAGACCATTGTGGTGCAGTGGGACAGCGGGAATAAACGTTAAACTGAATCTACTGCTATATTATATAATAATAATAATACTTTATTGCTGAAATTAAAAAAATACCATTTATTATATCATATTTTATGACTTCTCGATAATTATTGTCAGAAAAGAGCTTTCTCGTAATGGCTCTTGAAACTTTTGCCACAATTCATAATTGTATCTATGACCTAAATCTAAACAAAAGTCCCGTCATATTATTACAATATTAATGACAACTACATTATTCTATATTGTATTTCATTATTCTACTCCATATTTTTGTAATTTTCACATAATTATCATGTTTAATAAAATAGATTTAGAGAACCTTGTCATTTGCGAATGCCTTTTCAATTGTTATTCACACATATAACAAGCTTTTCTCTAAAAAGGAATTCTAACCCGCAATTATCTATTGAAAGTTTTTTTTACATTCACGCTATATTTTTGAGACATTACGTGACGTCGTGAAAGATTGAACTCCATGCCGCGATTGTTCTTATTAGCACAACGAAGAAATAAAATTATTTATTTTACCGAATAGGAATAAAACTGAAAATATGGTTAGTTTGGACGCCATAACTGCTTATGGTTCAGAGTTAAATTCACTGTAGTATATATCATTTTTAATCGACTCCCATCAACAAGTAGCGTGTGTCATGCGATAACGCTAACGTGAATACGTCTCTATGATATTGTATTATTTTTATACGAATATGTAGTGCCATTATAAGTGGCGATAAAATATACTAGCAATATATCTGTGCAAGTTTTAACGAGACTAGTTTTCCACTGAGATATATTAACAAACATATGGAGATACTTTTGCATTTAAAATATCTGTTTATGAAGGTAGCTGCAACTTCTGGTAGCTCTAGTAGAGGAAATTATATGGAATTTCGATCCTTAAAATATATCATCATATTTAGTATTAGTAAGGCCAGTGGTACGATGCAACGGTGCAAACGTGCGACTGGTTGTATATTCGATTCCCGTTTAAAGTAATGAAATATTTTCAATTATTCGTTTTGTTAAAAAGCGTATTGTCGAGTTCTGCTGATAACAAAATAAAGAGCGAGATTGAGTTCTACCACTAAACACATAATGTCTCAAAACTTGGGCGGAAAATGGTAACTGCAGTATTTTTAGACTAAATCCCCTCTGTCTACATGTGGTATTTTTCTAATCTTAAGTCCAAGAAAAAACTTATTCAAAATTCAGTTCATGCTTATTCAAACAAAATATCAAATTTAAACGCAACTCTAGTATTTATATAGTCTTACTGCCTAAGTTTAACGAAACTCGCATGCTATTAGCTTATAAGTTAAGAATATTTGCGGCTGTAAAGTTTTACTAGCGCATATTATTATAGCAAGCTAGCTTCTTTAGACTTCTATATTTAAAATAAATTGGTAACTATTAAAATATTTTTTATTTTAATGTTAAAATACATGTTTATAAAGGATAATTAAGCCATCCATGGTAAAACCCACTTATCATTTACATTTTGGAACAATATATATTACGTATATCACTTAAATCAGCTTCACGCTGTATCCCGCACACAGCAGAGTCGGCAGAGGGAACCTCGGTGTTATGACACTCCGTTCCCCGCTTTCTGTCGAATTCTGGAGGCATTGCGTGTTGAGTGGCAAAACTCAACGCCACGCTTTGCCGCGATACCAGAGCGAAGAAAAATGGGGATATAAACGTAAAGAAATATTTCACTTCCTCGAGTGGGAATCGAACCGACAACCGTCACGTTTACGGGCGACACCCTTGTGCCATTGCGCCACGACGGCCTCTCTCGAGAGAGAGAGACAATATTTTTATCGATTTAAGTGATGAGAGATCTCATCACTTAAATCGATAAAAATATTGTCTTAGTTTATATTGGTGTATAACAAACTTAAAAAATTACATTCAATTTTGATTTTGCATCAAAAACACAAATAAAAATATTTAATTTATTAGCCTCTAGCGAAGCGGAAATTAAATTCACATTTTATCTTATTACCAAAGAGAGGATATGAAAATAATTGTGTGGAAAATGCTGTGGAACCCCCAACCACCCCGCTTTCTGTAAAACGCTGTGCTGCTATTCCATGACGGTCTTATTTTTTATAATTAAATCGTATTATATTATCAATATATCGAACACTTCTATTGTACTTATTAATTTATTCATGCACTTGTTTCTAATAAGTAAATGCAAATGCAAAAGTAAATGCAACTTATCAGCCGTGTGGTCCCGGCTTAGAATAGGATCACCCTGGTACTGTCGGTGTCGTAAGAGGCGACTAAAGTACGTGTGGAAGAGTCACGTCGCCAGTAATGGCAACACGCATGGGCAGACTCGACCGGATTTAATACCACCCCCGGCGTTTTAAACCGGCGTGAAGTAGTGGCCCTTGCCACTGCGTTTCGCATTAGGTAATGCCGGGCCCCGGTGCCCTTCATCTCCACCTTAAAGGCTGGCAACGCACCTGCAGCTCCTCTGGTGTTGCACGGGGTCGTGGGCGGCGGTGATCACTTACCATCAGGTGACCCGAACGCTCGTTTGCCTTGTCCTCTCCCATAAAAAAAAAAAAAAAAAAAAACTGTATTTAGGTTACGATTCGTAGCTGTCATGTAGAGATACAAAGCGACACCGCAACACCGTAGCGCTGTACCGTATCGCTACGGATATTAAATCGTCGTTTGGTTTACACGTGGCTACAGCTACGGCTTAATTTATAAGTGCACTTTTTTAAATAATTTATAAAAATAAATAGATAAAGAATTTATTAAAAAAAAACATTTTATTACCAAAAGGTATTATTTTAAAAATTTTGTGGTACAAATAAAAGTGCCACAAATAAAAAGAGTGATTACATGGTAAAGTATATATCATACAGTAAATACTGGCAGCCCAATATTCAAGTCGAATTCACATTTTATTATATCTACTTATATTTTTGCAATCTATACATATATCGAAACGCATTTACACAAAAATAAGTTGAACTTTATCCAATTCAGCGATGGAAAGCTCTAGGGAAAGTATTCTTCGTAAATAATATTATGCGCTCGTTAAACTTTACTGCCGCTAATCCCACTCGTAAATTGGGGATATATAATACCCTTGTTTTGAATCAGCTTTGAATACCATTGATATTTTATATGACAAAGTTGAGTGGACGCTTCAAGTTCCTATTCTGTAACTCCTGTAATTGTCCTGGTTTAATTTCATTTTCTCACTCTGGCAATAAGAATGAAGTGTGGTGATGACTTTCGTCACTCAATCTCTCGAAAACGGTGTGCCTTGCACACGATTCCCTCTCCCTAACCTGTTTTGCAAAAAAGAGCGTGATTTTTTTTTAATATTCACATTTATTTGACTGACAATATCATTAGTGCCAACAAACACTATTGTGTTGATAAATTCAAATAGAAATAGAAATACATATTCAAATTTCCATTGACCGCAAACATCAAAATATAATAGTAATTATCAAACTTATTTTTCGCTGGAGCAACAACTACTGTGTTAGTGACAACCGCATGCACGTAATTGGGAATAAACCACCAAAATTAAATTAACATAAATTTAATTTTAAACCCTTTCAATAATACGTGGAATTTGTGCGAATAATTTATAGCGACCGTGAGATGACTAGTGGCGTATGCCATTCTGATTTCCTGTTACGATTTTATTGGATTTTGTATAAATATTACTTTTAACGAATATTGTTATTCCTATTTTATATCAAATAAATAATGCTGAATATACGTGTACATATATATGTAAATATTTAGAGACGGAAAATCTATAGACAACCACAGTAAAAACTACACGGCATAGAACGCCGAACTAAGAGTGTACGTTCCTATACTAACTAAGTGCACTAAGTGAGAATTTACAATAATTCCTATAAGAACGGTCCTACAATCCGGGATTTTACGTTTTATAATTCATATAAATAAATGACATAATATCTTAATACATGTAAATTATACATATTGTGGCGCAAGCTAAAATTTCGAACGAAATTGCGAGCGACAACTAGTTTATAATATGTAGAATCGACGGGCTGAGTTAAAGATATTTTGCACTCACTGTTTATATCCTTTACAGAACAGACTTATTGTCCACGTCCATTAAACATCGAACATTCTGTATCCTGAAAAATGTGGCCCATTTAATCGTCAATCAGTCAGTAACAATCTCCCCGCGTCCACTATCATTCGACATTCACATCGTTCCAAATTTAGTGCTGATGCGGATTTACGGCATATAAAATAGTATGCCTAGATTATAGCTTTTTAGGCTGAACGAATTCATTATTGACTATAATAGTAACATTTATATAGAGTACAAATCTAATAGCATAAAATATATCACTATACTGCATTATGATTTTTATATGGAGAACGGAGATTTCGACACTACACATAAAAGTATAGCCTATACGTAGGAAACAATGTGAAGGTGCTATTATATACAAAATTTGTTTTAAACCTTCTTGCATCATTCTTACTATGATTTCTCAGTTGTACTTGGTTATTTTTTCGTCCAACAAATCAGTTTGACTTCTCAATTTGATGGCAAAATGACAAATTTTGTCTTATTTCTACAAGAAAAACTAATATTCAATTACATTATGTACCTATATTATAACACTCTACTCGTTTGCATTACAATATTTTAGGAATAATGTACTAAAAGACCGCCTGATAGAAAATATCAAACTTAGACATTAATAATTAAAAAATGCTCATCCAAGCCACCACTGGGTCAGAGGACTATCAACGAGACTTATGTAGGTTATGCAAAGTAGATTTAAGTCACATCAATTTAGTTTCGAGGAGACTGGCTAAAACTTTCAGAGATTAGAATTAACAGACCGTATTTTTAAGGTAATATTTTTGATAATATATATTTCGATAATATTATTTAATATTTATGATAATATGTATATTTTTTGTTTTCATTATTAGAAAGGAACTTCTGAATAACTATATTAATGAAGAAAATTATAAATGCTATGAATTAAACTTAAGTAAATTTATGAATAGCATAAAATCAGAATATAATGTCGATGATGCATTATTAACTGTTTTTATAAACGTGAGATAGAGCCCTATAGAACTAATATTTGCATTAAGTGAGAATTAAACCTGCCATATTCACAATAATAAAGTCACAATTTATTCTTCTCAATATTTTCTCATATATTTAACACAAGGACTTTGACTAAATTATTCTCATTTCTTTCTGAGCTGACAATTATGTAACACACGAACTACGACTACGCTACGCCGTAGCGCTAATTGCTACGCAACTCGTAGAAGCTCTATGTTCTCGGTAAAGACCTAGGGTTAATTGTTACTGCCTTCGCTTCCCCTTAATAGAGTTGCTAATAATTTTAATATCAGCTTTCTTAATTATAAATACATATATGTTTATTCTTATTTTTTCGCTTTGGTGTCGAGGTAAAGCGCGAAGGTGTTAAGTTCCGCTACTCAACACGTAATACCTCCAGAATTCGATAGAACGTAGGGAATGGAATGCCTTAATACTAGGTTCCACCTGCCTACCCTGCTGTATGCGGAGTGCAGCGTGAAGCTGATTACTATGTATATATTAAAGATATGTGACAAAACTATAGCCTTATTTAAATATTTAAAACTTTTTCTTAGTGTCAAAATATTGGTTAGGTGAAAAAATAATTGGTTGCGTAATGCAACACGCAATAAAACAGGAAGTATTGTAATAAAATACAGTTTATGAGCATCTCCTGTTTAGTTACTAGTTATAAAAAATATTTAAATTGTTTATAATATTAATAGTTAGAGAGAAATGTTAATAAAATGTAAAGTAAAACTATTTAGGCTATTTAAATATATAATTTGATTTAAGATTTGAAGAAGTCACAGTTTCAGTAATTACTGTAAAAAAAAGTCAGAGAGCTTTTACGGTGCATTAAAATGCAGCTAGTCCAGTTCCACTCTAACTTTTCGTAACCGCCGCCGTCGGGATGTTAGAGCAGCGAACTTTTGTGGCACAAACATAAAAGAATTGAAGCTGAATTTTCATTTTAAGTCTATTTTTATACCTTTACTTATAAATATGATACTTTTATTTTCATTAGAAAATAATATTATAGTTTCATATTAAAAACTCACCAATGATTACTATAAAATCATAAACACATTAAACATTGTCACAGTGGTACAGATGATGATGATCACTCACTTACTCAACAGAATCATCACATAAAAACTGAAGTTTGCGGCTTTCAGACATTTCGCGCGTCTGTCATGACCGCATACCGCACATCCGACTCGCACCGCAGTAGGCCACCGACTGACGTGGGGCTGCGTTACCCCACCCACCACCCTATATCTACCCTTACGTAACTATAACTTGTAGCTTAAAATATAAAATTAAAATTACAAATTTCCACTTAATAAGTAAATTTTGGATCAATAAATGACTATCATTTACCATTATGAAAAAAAAATTAATTAATTACACATTAATACGAGCATATAATAATAAAACAAAAATATTTAATAACATAAGGATAATTAATTTAAATTATCAAGAAAGTTACTATTAATAGTCTTTTTTATTTTTCGCAATTGTCCCTGGAATTCTGGGAACTCGGTGCCACGTAGAGGCTGACGCATGCGCGGCACGGCCCCGCCCTTCCCGGGGCGAGCTACGATTGCGCTTGATATTTTAAATTTATCAGGACAAGTCGGGACGGATTGTGAGATAATTGCTTGACACGTTGATATTTATAAATATCTAATATAATATCTATTTTTGGTTGAATTTAAAATCAAATAAAAAGATTAAGTATTAGGTTTTTTTCCGTATAAAATGTTTTAGGAATGCTTCAATATTAAAAGAAACAACCCAAAATATTTTTATACCAGTTTGTATAACTATTATATTTTCGTTTTATTAATTTATATTAATGAAATTAATTCAATATTTATCAAATCAATACAAAAAGCTCTTAATTTATAAAGTTTAAGAGCTTTTTGTATCAGGGAACGTTTCTTTTACAAGGAAAAAGAACGTACTCAGCTGGTTTGGGCACGTTGAACGAATGAGTGATGTAAGTAAGAATAGCAAAAAAGATGAAAATTTTAATTTAAAATTTATGAGGAAAAAGTCAGCGATAAGAGAAATAGGGGGAGACCTCGGTTGACTTTCGAAAACACAGTATCAAGTATACTGGAGGAAGATCACTTAAAAAGCCTGAGGTCCCTCCGAAGGAGAGTATTAATCTCTATCCCGTTAAATGATATCTTATTACAGATAATTTCAATACGCGTATTTTTAAATTAGTAAAATTGGATATCCCTTGCAAAGGTATAACGAATTTTAAAATGTCAATCTAAACAAAACTATGTAATAATAAAATGATGATGACTCGGCAGGGGGAGAGGGGGGAAGATGCATCGATATCTATACTAAAATTATAAACACAGCAGATTAGATTTTTTGTTTCTTTGATTGAATTGATTAATAATTTTCAATTTAGAAATTTTAATTTTAATTTTATTTTATTTTAATTTTAGTTGCAAGCATAAATTATTTATTAAAGCAGGAACGTAATTTCATTAACTTATCAAATAAATGATTCAGTAGTTTAAGCAGGCGAAGCCGCGAGCTGGTCACTAGTATTATATTTAAAAAAAAGTCATCAAATTCATTCATATTTTTTCACTACTTTACGGTATATCCCGCACATAGCAGTTTCGTCCAGTTTTTGAAACATTGCTTTGTCTTAGACTTTGTCTTATTACCAGAGCGAAGAAATGAAATAATTCGATCTCCCAAGTGGGAATCGAAACCACAATCGTCGCGTATACAGTCACACACTGTACCGCTGCACCATGATGGCCTCTATCCATGACTGACTGCGTAATCCAGTATTATAAATAATAAAGCAAACATTTGAATGAGGCCAATCATGGCGCAGGTACACAAAGTGTGACAGTAAACGCGACTAGTTTCGATGCCCACTCAAAAAAATTAAATATTTATTTAAATTTACATATATTCCCATTTCTTTGCCTCCGGTGTCGACGCAAAGCGAAGCGTTGAGTTACGCCACTCAACACGAAATGCCTCAAAAACCGGCAAAAGTAGGAAACAGAGTGTCTTAACGCTAGATTTCCTCGTACTACCCTGCTGTGTACAGGATGGAACGTGAAACTGATTTTAAAACTATTATACAGTGAAAATCATACAACAAAAGCATAACAATAGCTCCGACTATATATTTATAATAGATATGGATATAAATTCCAGCAATCCGTTCTGTGCTCGTGATGGCTGACAGGATAATGGATTGACAAGTCAGCGCCCTACATCTGTCATCGGTGGTCGTCGTACAACAGTGACAGTATACAAAGTGGACAAAAATTGTTATATTTATTGCTAATTTTAACGGTTGCTTAACGAATTTTAGGACGTCATTGTAAAATTTGTACGAGAGGTATATCTAAATGAGGTAGTTAGAGGATTGGTTCGTTATTTCCAATCTGGTAAATATTTATTCATTATTTTTCATGCGACGTTTCGGCGTTAAGTTCTGCCACTCAACACGCAATGTCTTGAAATTTACTTAATTTAGCCTTTAACTATTTTGTGCGGGAACAAGTGTGAAATTTTGCTTTTCAAGTCTATTTTTTATTTTCTAGCTCTAGTCAAATAAAAGACAGTGCAGTATATGTGTTTTTAAGCGAATTTTTCACACATTTGCTTATTACGTACAGTCAAACACACAATCACTTATATCCTTCTTCCCACTAAATCATTTATACGAGAACCACCGCTGTGTTGTTAGTCTAACCGTCGAGTGAGACACGAATTTGTAAAATACGATTACAGTAAAAAACACAATTACACATTTTTAATTCTCCGGAATCCAACGCTGTATCTAATCAAATGTCAATAATCGCATTTGAGAAATGTCTTTACTATTCTGCTACTAAACTAACTACTGCACTACAAACAGAACTATGGTTAAAATATATATTTTCCATTTCACTTCTGAAGTGCAAATTATTTAAAAAACCATCCAAATGACAACAATGCTGAAAGTATGAACGCTACAAACTGCTAAAAGCTATATAAATTTAAACGTCGCGTCGCGAAGGGATTAATAATTTTACTACTATTTAATAATTTGTATTCCTCAACCTACTTTTTTTGTGATTTCCATTTCGTTATGCTGGAAAGGTTTAATATTGTATATTATTATGTCACTAGACAAATGCCTACATTTGTCTGGTGAGCTTACTATCTATTTGAAATTTATTAAGTTTAGTCTAGATACATTCAGGCATCGGTCTGGGGAGAAAATTATTTTCATATTAAATGATAATTGTAAGTGTTATATGAAAGTATTAAGTAATCTATATACTCTTATAACCCATCATAATAATTCTAATATTTTACACAAATCACGATAGGTAGAGAGAGTCAAGTACCAAGACACTCCGTGCTTCACATTTCCGAATTTGAGACATTTGATTTAACTTAACAGTTATCAGGGAAATAAAATAATGAGTTCCCAAAGTAGGAAATGAAGCCTAAACGAAATCGTTAACAGTCAGGCGCTGCCATTGCAATATAGTGGAAAACATTACTTAATTTATATTAAAAAAATCCAAATCATTACAGGAAGACCACACTCGTTAGGCTTCGTTAGGACTCGCTCTACGCCATATATTTATTCTCAAAGGTCATCCATGCACCCTTGAAACGACAATGTAAGCCTTAATTCACTTATTATTTGGTTTTAGAGGTCCGTAAAAAAAAAACATTTTTATGATATTTTTATGACATTTATACTAAGTACATAAAATCAGCTTCACGCTATGTCCCGCATATAGCAGGTAGGCAGCAGGAACCTAGTGTTAAGACACTCCGTTCCCCACTTTCTGCCAAATTCTGGAGGCGTGGTGTATTGAGTGGCAAAACTCAAAGCCGCCCGTACTTCGACACCAGAGCGAAGGAATGACAATATAATCGTTAATAAATATTTCACTTCCTCGAATGAGGATCGAACCCACAAACGCCGCGTTACTACTAACTATATGTACTTAGTAGTACATATATATTTTTAATATTACTGTTACTTACTACGTTACTGTTTAAATATATATTTTTTAAATATTAGAGATAAAAGAGAAAATCTAGTGACTTACATTCAGTTCCCTAGTCCCCGATCAATTTTTGAGACATTGTGCGTTGAATTACTCAACGCCTTGTTTTGTCTTGTTAACAGAACAGGCAAATGAAATTAATTCATGCCTCTGAGTGGGAATCTATTTCCACTTAGAAAATCACAACTTCCATTGTCTTTAACTTAATATACCCGTAAAACATCTTATTTACTTTATGAATTAATTATATGAAAATGTCATTGGAGTATATAAAATAATTCATAATATAGAGTCTATCTCGAATTACTTAGAAAAAGCACGACCTTGGATACGGTCAGTCATTTAGTTTGCTTCACGCAGTATCCTGCAAACGGTAAGCTAGGCAGAGGAAATCTAGTGTTATGATTCTACGTTCCTTTATTATAAAACATTTAAATGCAATCTGTGTCGGATGGAAGAACTCAACGCCAAGCTTTATCTTCTTACCAGAGTGAGTAAATAAATATATTAATTACCTCGAGTGAGAATCAATCCCACAACCGCGTTTTTGCGTCTTATATTTGGGTGGTATCTCGAAGCTTTTGGGGTCCAAACAGATCTTGGATACCATTAAAAACATTAAATAATTATTATAGATAATAACAAAAAATTAAAATATTATGCAGAACCATTTGTGTAGACTTGACTCGTACCTAGTTCTATTTATTTTTTTATAAACCTCCTCTGTCTCGTTTCATATAATGCGAGTTTCCCTGATTTACCAAGTAATTTTGTTATTTTGAAAAGATACACTTTCCGTTGTCTTTAAATAAATATAGCGATTATTATGGTAATTATAGTATAATTAGATGTTATTTTAGCAGCTAAGAAACAGACTGTAAACAAGATGGATGTAAACAATAAAGTGGGCGGAAAGTAGGAAGGAAAAGTAGTGGCTTGATAATAATTTTCCTTTGCCCACAAAAAAAACTTAACTGAGACTAGTTAAAAATTAAGTCATCACTAAAACCCAAATCGGTTTCTAATAACGAATAGCGCTTTCAAATTGTGAACGCTCTACGTCGGGTCAGGTCTCTGCTCTGACTTTCATTTCCGGTCTATTGGTACCGCCCAAAATAGTCGCCATAGTGTATTCATTTATTTATTTATTTTCATAATGAAAAATAAAATATACGCCGTCGCAGTACGGACTGAAAACGGGTGTGGGTTCGCTTACCACTGGAGGGAACGAATTATATAATATTTTATTTGATTCCCTCTCGGGAAACTATTGTATTGCCAAATTTGACTGACGAACGTGGCATTCCGTTAAATACTGGACGAACATTCTAATATCGATTTTTTTAACCAATGTCGACGGTGTATCGATTCGTTCACACTAATTGGGTATTTAATTCGACATAAATATGAAATTGAAGTAACACTTGAAGGAACCGATCGCAGGAGGAGGTTTAAAGTGTTCAATCAGACCTGGGCTTACAATAATGTCAATTTACTGCGTGCAGGCTCGTATTTGGCACTATAGGCGGTTTAGGAGCGAAATTAGCACTCCCGGTATTAAGTTTGTACTGGGAACTTAGCACGGGTATATATTCTACAATTTATGTTACGATTTATTGTATTCCTAATATTTAAAAAACCAGTGTACATTTTTTACAATAAAAAAATGTGAAAATCTATTCAGTAGTTTTTTCATGATAGTGAAACAAACATCTATGATATATCACGCTAGGAATGAAACCCAAAAAAAAGAACAAAAAAACCATGAACGCATAACATAATTGGCAAAAGCCTTTCACCATGACAAAATTTTCATACCTTATACTCGTATCTGTATATTATAATATATAACATAATTTCCATACATTTAAAAAAGAATGCTAAATAAAATATAGCCCTTCCCAGTATGTAAACACGTGAGTGGAATCCTACTGACGTCGCATACAACGTGCTGAACGAGTCTCGTCGGGGCGAGGTGTCTACGATTCCCATTTCCGTTTTCACACGTAATCGACTGAAATGGCTGTAATTTTAAATAAACACGCTTAAGTTGAATTTTAGATGCCTATCGTTGGTTTGACATATAGATGACTTATGTATGTATATATTGTATATATTCTATATATTGTATACTTTTGGTTAATCATTCATTCATATGAAACTAGCGGCCGTCGCGTGGCTTCCCCCGTTTATTTTTTGTTTCAGTTGATATGTTACTTGCAAGGTATGTATGTTTGTATGTTGAGGTGGAATGTTTGAACTCAATTTTGAGGTAGATATCTTTAACCGACTGCGCTGAAGTTTTGTATACACGTTTAATTTAGTGTGTGTGACTATGGTGAATATGTGACTATGTGAATATGGTGTGTGACGTCATCCTAACTTCAATATGGCGGGCCATCCGATCGGGGAATAGTTATATTCTGTAATATGAGAAATGTTGGGCAGAGAAACCTAGCCAACGATAACTAAAAAGTAAAAAATAAATTAGGTACATAAAAACCTTTTTATTCTAAACGCTTTCATTTAACCGCTCTAAAATGAAGAAAATATTTTTTCCGTAAAATTTTAACTATCAACTTGTAACCTCATTATACATAATTAATATTATTATTTAGCTTGTCGCGCTGTTTACTTGTATAAATGTACTCATTTAATTATGTAATATCTGCTTAATTTAAACTTTTAAAGATTCAATTTAATTAAATATTGACCGTCGCGACAAGCTTTTATGATCATTAAAATTTAAAAAGAAAAAAAATTATCTTTATTTTAGAGCGGCTAAATGAAAACTTAAAAAAAAGGGTTTTTATATATTTAATTTATTATTTACTAATGTTAAGAAAAGGAACGAAAAATAGTGTTAAGACTCTCCGTTTGCTACTTTCCGTGGAATTTCGGAGGCATTGCGGGTTGAGTAGAGGAACTCTTCACCGCGGTTTGTCTAGACATCAGAGCGAAGGAATGGAAATATAAATTTAAATAAATTTCGTTTCCTTGAATGGGTCTCGAACACGCAACGTAACCTTCACAGTCACATTTTGTACCTCTGTACTATGACTGGCCACATATATTTACTAATCTGTTATAATATAGATCTAGACGGAACTCATCTTTGCGTTTAGGGTAACGTATGGCTGAGACAGAAGCAACCTGCTTGCCGCTGCCTTATGCGTGAGAGAAAGGGAAGCCAGACAGACTGGCGCTGTTATGTATCCCGCAGGTAAGGCCTGCGGCCTAGTTAAGGCACGCCTTTACCTTCTACCTAGTTTTTCGAGACCAGAGCGGGAAAATATAAATAATTAAAATATATTAATTCCCCCGAATGGGGATTGAACCCACAGCTGTCCTCAATAATCGGTAAAGCCTACTTAATGTTTAAAATTGATTACAATAGGTATACAATAAAAACAGTAATCTACAGTCAATGACAAATGCAGCTGTAAGAATAACATAAGGCTACAACTTTCACCTTTTTACGGCCACCAAAGCAATAAAACACGAATATATTACGACCCTTGCCCCGACGTCAAATCAAAATAATATGATAAAGTATATATCATGCGGATCCAGGGATATGCGGATAAAGGAGGCGTGTACGTAGCGCAGTAGGTACCCACCGTTAAATCTAAAGTGTATAGATTTTTTTATATTTATCTTAACTTAACAGAACAGGAATATCTTCAGTAAGTACTCCGAAGATAGAGATGACGACGATTATCATCAGCATCAATAAAATCATTTCTTTCATAAAAACTGTACTAGTCCATACCAGTATTATAAACTTGAAAAAATTGTTTAATAAATAAAACGAATTGATACGTCACTTGTGTGTACTCTACAGAAAATGTATGTATTGACACGTTCACTCTCATAATCCACTCGCGATGTAAACCTATTAAGAGAGCATCTCTGACACCATTTTCCTTATTCAAATTTCTTCAGCTTAAGTAATAAGTATACTGTACTTGTGAAAAAAATATATATTATATAGAAATATATAAATTCAATGTGAAAGCCTTATGTAAGCTTGTCTTCAATAGCATTCTGAAGCGGAATCAGGATAAGAAGACGCTATTCAATGCTACGTACAGTTTTCATAGCTATGTAATATTAATATATTATAAACCAGTCATGTCGTAGAGGCGTGTCGAGTAGTGATCGAACCCATAACCGTCGTTTACAGTCACGCGTAATTTGTCATAATAATTTTTAGTTTCATTTGACTAGGCAGACGAAGCCGTACGTAAAAGCTAGTAATAGAAATAAAATAAATTTCGAACGACTTTCATTTAAAAAAATATATTTATTTTGTTTTAACAACGAGTCTAGACCACTGACCCGTGAAGGATTTTTGTACACTAGTCAGCGAATAACTAAACAACAATCTACTTTTTAAAGATAAATGTTTTTAAAAAGTATTTTTGGTGTTAGTGGTTTTATAGATAGATGTAAGTTCCAAATTTAATTTAATACCTGCAATATTTAATTTCCTCGATGAGTACATTGTAAGTAAAATTTACAGTGACCTAAAAAAAAAGGCGGAATATATCCTACCGGTAAGTCCCGTCGCCTACCTTTTTTATTGGAGCACCAGATCGTCTGACTGTAAAATCGATGGTCGTGGGTTGGATTCACACTGGCATTTAGTAACAATACAAAGCGCGGAGTTGAGTTCCGCCAACATACAACGGCAAACAAGGACCACCTGATGGTAACATAAACACCATCTTTATTAAAGACATTCCGCTCCTCACTTTCCGTTGGCTTCAGGAGACATTGCATACTGAGTGGCGGAACTCAACGTCACGCTTTGTGAGGAAATGGAAATATTAAGTATTTCATTTACTCGAGTTCGAATCGCTCACAAACTGTCGTGTTTAAATCGCGCGCTTGCGCCTACGCCACGACTATTATTGTACGAAACATATCGCATATCGAATATTTTCATAATTCTCCAATTCATTTCAATACTAAGAATTTAAAAATATAAAATTTCATGATATGAATATAGCCTTTGTTATGTTTTCATATGGTATGCTTTGTTCTTTAATTGATAACGATATTCCTGGAAGTATCAAAAAAATCGTTATTAAAA
The DNA here is from genome assembly GCA_037355905.1 of Heliconius aoede. Taxonomy (NCBI): domain Eukaryota; kingdom Metazoa; phylum Arthropoda; class Insecta; order Lepidoptera; family Nymphalidae; genus Heliconius; species Heliconius aoede. The sequence continues at coordinate 139,277 of JBAIZZ010000359.1, read as the reverse complement.
CAAAATTAATATATCCACACATTCACAACATTATTAATTTTAAA
>JBAIZZ010000359.1:69852-139133 GCA_037355905.1 Heliconius aoede | reverse complement strand
GATTTAATTTATTCTACTTAGTAAGTAGATGTCCTCTCCGATTTCGTAAATGTAAATATGTTATGTTAATTATTTACATTTACGAAATCTTTGAAAATATTTATGGCTGATCGTGATACAGTAAAACAGCTTCTGTAAACGTGACGGTTATGGGTTCGATTCTTATTCCGATATTGCATCTGATCTGACTGTCGTAAATACGATTTTTCAAAAAAATCCCTAGGCGTTTATCAAATGTAAAAGTGGGGGCCCCCCTCAATTCAAATTATTGCTTGTTGACCAGACAATGTCATATACGCAGGATAACTTGGACTCAACCTCGGACTTTAGTCTCAATAACCCTTGACGTGAATCGTAATTGCCTTCGACACTTGAAGAACAGAAAATCAGTACTATCTGATGATATTTCGATTAAAGAGTGGAAATCAGTTGGCAAAATAGCCAAGCTCATGTTAACGTAGCTTTTGACCATATATTAAAGAATGAATGCCACACAAGAGGTGGCTTAGTTTCATTGCCCCTATAACTTTGCTTGTTTTTGTATCAAGTCAAAATGTGAAATTAAAAAAAGCCACTCAACCCGTCTCAAAAATTGGATAGTGCATGGGAAGCACCAGGTCGTCTCCTCAGGTTCCTTTTCTCTATAAATATCAATGATATAAATTGTGACGATTTTCTAAATTTATTCCACAAAGGAGATTATCATAACGCAAAATCTATTTAGATACGAACATAACATATTTCCATTCCATCAAATTGCTCGAGCCACAGAATTTAAATCGTCTACGACTGGAATTAGCATAGTATCTGTAGAAGAAGAATACAAAAAAATTTTTCACATAAAAATTATTCTCAGAGATACGACGTCATTACATAACGTTGTTTCATATAAAGGGATGGGAAGGTAAAATTGGCTTAAACGAGCACTCCTTTCTGATTCAATATATTAATTTAAATTTTGGATATTAAATTCAGCCTTATTATAATAATTGTTAATTAATTTTGGGCGCCGAGAAGTTTTATGTCCTTGGAGGTATTGTTATTAAAATTCAATTAAGGTATACTTGTTTGTGGGCTTGGGTGAGGCAGTGGACATAGAAAGTTGGTAGCACGTGCTCCATTTGTCTAATTCGAAAGTTGGATTACCGTCAGTGTTCGTCTCGAAGTCGTTTGGAATTATTTTACGAGTGGACTGTTACAGAAGTTGATTATTTTTATTTACTTTTGTTTATTGTGAGATCGTTTTCACTATTATTAGTGCGATATTACTCTACTCATCACGCTAGTCAATCTTGAAAATCGGGCGGGAAGTAGGAAATATTCAGTGTCTTGGTACTAGATTACTTCTGCCCACCCCGCTATTCGGGGGTAAAAACAGAGTACATTCAATGGAATAGTTAATAAGATAGAAAGTAATAAAAATATGTCCCTGAAAGAATATAACTTACATATAATTTTAATTAATATCATAAACAGTTGTTAGTTAGATACATTGGTCAGCGGAAAGTAATGACTACAATAATAAATATATAAAGGCTTAAAGAATTGAATGAACAAGGCCCCAAGTCCCGAGGCTTTCACAACGTTGCAGTGGGACAAAAGCCTTCCAAAAAGTTAAATTGAAAATTTAAGCAGATCCGATTCGAAATATTATTCGTCATTTCATTCAACAGTTAGCTTCTAACGAGGATAATTAGGTTTGAATAATTTCTATCAGTTAATGCTACCATTGTCCGATGTTGGAGAGGGTTCATTATCGAATGTCATTTTGGGCATTTCCTAGTTGTATATTTGGGCTGTATTTAATAATTATACCTAGCCAGTATTTTTTAAAGTATTTTTAGGGTTCCCTACTTTTTAAGGGAAAGAGAACCTTTATAAGATCACTCTGTTGTCCGTCTGTTTATCTGTGTGTCTGTCAAGAACCATTATCTTAGAATCGCTTGGTGATTTCGAGTTGAAATTCAAGTCATATACAAATCTACAGCCCCATGATTTCTTGATAAAACAATATTTCTATATTTACTTGAAAAAAAGAGATTTCGACAGAAGACAGAAAGGGAATCACAATTAATAGGGTGCTTCCGGTTAACCTAGAATTATGAAATTTGGCAGCAAGCATATACTGAAAGTACTTGTTCAGGAAAACTATATAGATGTAGTAAAATCCTAAAAAATTATAGTCATAAAAGGGGGTCAAAATTTTGTATTAAAGCCGCTAGTTCAAGGGAGGTGTCTGGTGAAAGAGCTCTGGGTGAGCTCAGCCTGAATTTCAGGCAAACATCCAATATGTACGGAACCCTCGGTGGGCGAGTCTTACTCTCTCTTGTCAGGTTTTTTATTCTTATGTTATTGATCTTGTATAAAACTGAAACATACGAATATAGCTCTTATTAAAATATACGTTCCTATATATAGTATTATTAGTTTTAAGTAATATAATTTTATTTTTTATCAAAATATACAAAAGTGTAAGCAAAAAACTGAACCTACCCATAAAATGACTACACGCAAACCTTAAACACCTGTACTAAAAAGAAGGAAAAGAATATCTCGTTAATGAGATTAGAAAACTTATTTATTTGCCAAAGTATAAATACATAAATTACATCCAGTTAGCAGTACTATCTTTTTGCCACATCTAAGGCGATATCGACCTAACGCCCTTGTAATTAAGAGTTATTATTGCATTGGAGAAAGTGGAAGAAAATGCTTTAAAACGTCATAAATAGGGCTCTTTCAAAGATTTTATATTTAAGCGAAACCTTCTTTATGTTACTTTTGTTGAGTACATTTAATATGGTTTTATCATCCTCGAAGGTATCCTAGGATCTCTATGAGGTTATCAAAGCAAGTATAGTTCACTTGAAAGAACACACACATGTAAGTATATAAAGTTAATCTACTTGTTCCTTTGAAATATAATTTTTATAATAACATTTATTTGTTAGTGTTAAGATTTGTTTGTATACATACATTTGTATGTTAAATATAAAAATAATGATAATAAGAGGTCGGGACACAAAATATTATTAGTAATCAAACCTCTTTGGCTGTACTGAATGTAATAGGGTTGTTTTAATAACATTAAATGGGACATTCTGAAGATCCAATAAAGAAAAAAAAAACTAGTTCCCGCCATTGTCAATTGTTTTTCAAGCAAGCAAATTAACGTATGTGATGAGGAAGTTCGATACATTTCAAAGTGGACATACATGCACCGATTTTGGTGCATTTTGTATGAAATTCACTGCGTTATCAAAACTTCTTATAATAAAAATAAAGAAAAACGTCCAAAAAAAATATAATTTATAGGTATTTTTAATATTGCTAGGAAAAAATATATTACAAACTTAAATTATAGTTCTTACGTTTTGTCAACTTTTATAAGTAGTATCTACTGTAGGTCACACTACAATCTTTTGAGGCGAGTCAAACTCGCACTTGATCGGTTTTTTAAGTTTCTAGTATAATATGAGTATTTAGCAGGGTAGCCAGAGACATCTCATTGTTAAAAAGTTCCATTCCCAACTTGCCACGCTTTGTATAGACGACTCATATCCTATTTATTATCAGGAAAAACACTAAATAAATCACTTAACCCAAACTGACCGTTACAACACTTAGAAAACCGAAATCCCTTAGGATTTTTCAACTCGAATTTTTGGTAGATCCCTAGCAATTAACAATCAATGTTACTATTTCTCTTCATTGATCCCTTCCTCGGTTTTATCTTGGCCTTACTCCACCCTTCGACCATTTACTTCGCTCGTTAGTCCAAATCGTGTATTATCTTTCATGGGCAGCGTTTCAACAATAATGTTATGAGAATAAACGCTGGAGCAACTGGTACGTTATCGCTGCTTTTTTAGAGTTCGTTCTGCTAACAGCTGACAGTGGTTAGTGATTGCTTCATTTTTGGGGGTATATTCTGGTGTTATCTGATACCCTGGGTATTATGTGAGAAATCTTTATTTTATCACAACTATTGTATATGTAAAATTATAGTAGTGCTTGTGAATTTCTATTCATTTTTTTTAAATAGATTTAATTAAGATGTTTCTATTAATCAAAGGCAAAACTTAAAACATTTTATGTAAGTTTTTCAAAACACTATGCTTTTTGTTTTCCGTCTGAATACGAAATATTTTATGTTGAATAGTGAAACTCAAATCGCTTCACGTTTACCAGAGTGCTATATAGAAAATGATTCTTAATCCGAGTGGAAATCGAACTCGCAATAAGTCATCCTTGAGTTTAGCTACGTTAACATAAAATTTTGCAAACATAATATTTTGAGGAAACCAAACTTCGAACGCCACTCCATCTTTCATTTCATTACTTGCGATCTCAGTATTCCAGGAACGGAACTTGAGTTCAAAGTTTGCATAAGCTTACAAACAACCCGGGAGGTACCTAGTAGCTGTATTGTGTCTTGAATATCTTCAATGCACTCTAATAACTTCTAGGTGATATCATATGTATGTAGGTCATTGATCCCCACAATCACCTCAGCGTCGATCAGGAATCTCTTTGATAAAGAGTTGCGTAAAGATTCCGTGTAAAACAAACTATAAGTAAACGACGAGAATATCCTCTCAGGACGGACAATAGACTGTAGTTGTAACCATAGAGCTAGAGCCTCGAGTCTTTGAGGTAACGGAACAAAAGATGAGGACCAAGATGTCTAGTACTGCTGGTACTGCTGGTAGTACATCACACCGAAAACAATGGTTAGAAACATTAATAACTTTCTTTGTTTCTCACCCCGAAGCGAACTGAAGATGGTGAATGACGGTAGATTAATAGATATTAAAAACTGAGTGTCATTTTTTTTTTGAGAGAAGTAATGATTATCTCGATACTGAATTACAAACTTATCTTGACTCGATAGATTATTATATGTATATACGTGTAGTACGTACTATAGTGTAGTACGTACTGTAATGTATTAAAATATATTTTATTAAACAAATATTAATATCCTTCTTTCAAGATTTATTAGAGAAGCTAAAGGATATTAGGTACTGTAAATATTTGTTTATGATATATTGAAGATCCGTGTTATCCGTGATTTGTTTTATATAATGATATAAATATAAGAGAATAATGAAAACGTGACGTATACTTTTTATATATCAAATATAATATTTTATAATTAATAATTGAATGTATGTTTGTTTTTATTACAGATTATATGCTCTTATTCTAAAGAGGTCAACAATTGTTAATGTAATTTGAATGATTAATTTGACTAATATAATTTAATCTTAATTAAAGTAATAAAATTAACATTCAAAAATTTTCTTAGAAAATAATATACTTCAAAAAGGAAATCTCAAGCATTACTGACGTCAGAATTTGTTTAGAAAAACATAACTCAAGTGGGCCACGACCTTTGCAAGGAAAAACGTTATGCGAGTTGTTTCCTCAAACAAGCTGGAACTTTTGCAAATTAGCAAAATTTATATCCACCGAGCCGAGAATCAAACCTAAAATACAGCGGAAGCGTTAAGCAAACGAATCAAATCAATTTGCATTCGGCCTCAGCAAAGTTTGTACCAAAACCAAAAGGAGCTTGTTTTTTTCGGCCGAAAGTAATGGAAAACACGAAATAAGAGGTCAGAGCGAAGTAATTCTGTTTTCTAATAATCCGACAAGGCCTATTCTTAGGCGCCCTCTTAATTAAAACATAAATGACTTGCCGATGGCAGGAATGTTTTTATCTAAAAGAGGGAATTAGAAACATGAATCGTGATTTTTTTTTCTTTTCCTGGTGAATTCCGATCTATGATAAGCTTAATAAGTTTGGAAAGAGTCATTATTTTTTTTCTACCTAAAATAACAATTGTGATGTTATAATTATAGTTACAGAAGAAACGTAACAGCCTACTAAAACGGAATTTGTAGATTAATTTTGATCCAAAAAGTTTCTTGAGTTATTTTTAAAGTCGAAACTTAGTATACAAGTAGAATCGGAGGCAAGCACTAAGGTAGGGTTTCCTAAAATTCGTACAAGAAAAACGGGTTAGTGGACAACAGGTTATAGTAGGGTATAGTATAAAAAAGGCAGAGGAAACCAAGTGTTACGGCAAGTGGCAACTTTAACGCCACGTTTTGTCTCGTTACTAAAGCAATGAAATAAAAATATAAAATATGTAATTTCCGCGAATCTGAACCCTCCTCAACCTGTCGTGTGTACACTCAAGCGCTTTTGCCATCAAATCAAAGTCAAATTTTCAAATTGAATCTATTTTCTAAAACACAGTTAACAGCAAAAACGGTTCAATTATAATTTTCAAATGAAAACCGCGACTTAATGCCTATTAGCGAACATTATGCAGCCGAATTATTACAGGTCAACAGCATTACAGCGGTTAGCGCAGGTAGCTGTGATTCGCTTTGTAGGTGTGTACACATAAGATATATACTATTATTTATCTAACGTGTATATACCTACAAGTACAAGTAGGAATAAAAAAAAAGATTTTTCTGCAGAGAAGGATGGGCTAAATAGATCTAGTGCCAAGATACACTGTTCTCTGCTTTTTACATAGCCGTCTCACGCTTTGTCTTATTATAACGGTGCAAGAAAATAATTCAATCTTCGCATTTACAGTAAGTTAAAAAAATCATACATAATAATTAAAATAAGCTATGTAAATTAAATATTACTAACCATAGTATTATACTTTACTTTCTTTAGATTTATCATATATTTTTATATTATTCATGTAGGCCGCCGTGGCGACCGAAGCATAAGCACCAACGTTGGGAGTTCGATTCCTATTCGGAGATATACGTTCAATACAAAGCGTTAAAATTCGCTCACTTAACACACAATATATAAATTATGGCGGAAAATAAGGAGTGGAGGCAGAGGATATATTTTACAAAGTGATATATTTTAAATATAATTTAAATATAAATATATAAATATTATTATTTATATATAAATATAATTTAAAATATATCACTATGGAAAACCGATATTTACCACAAATATCACTCCATCAGCTCTTATCAGGGTAATCAACAATAAATCAAATCGTCCGAAAAACATATAACCAAGCGAAGTCATCTCAAGCGCACTCATACGAGCCCGATGTAGTATACTTAATAAAAGGGTTATCTTATAAGGGCTTGCCATGTCGATGGCATTGCTGAGTGCCCTTCAGATTTCAGGTAAATCTGTCTGCCTTTGTGAAAATTTTCCTTGTACATTCACCATATATTGAAGAAAGATGGGTTTAACTAATTTTATAAATTATTGGAATGGTAATTTGCATAGTGATCTTGTCATAATAGTTTGTTCTATATTAATATATTTTTTAAGTTATATAAATTTGGTGGAACTTAATTTTTCTTGTTGTATTTGATAAGTAATGTGCAACGTTGAGAGCCGTCACAGAACACTGAATGCTTCGAATTTGGTTAGAAACATGCCTTTTTGTATCTAAATTTTATAAATTCGCCAACTAGAATATATAACTATGGGAATATTAATTATAATTATAACCATTCACAGATTTTTTTTCACTTTCCATCAATTTAGGAAATTATACTTAAAAAGTAAACATCTGATTGCTGATAATCAGATAAGACGAGAAACTAAATAAAAATTTAAAAACAAAATGTGCCACGATGACTGCAAAACTCAGCTAAATTTACAAAAATGTCTGTTCATGATAATTCAACGTTGAATCTCAATAATAATGCGTCAACTGGCATTGACAAAGTACCCAGAGACTTATTAGTGGGCGGTCTCTGAGACGCACTCAGCCGGGGCTTACATTCACGCAATTGTATACATTTGCATTTATTTAAAATTATATAAGACATTAAGGAATTACATTTGAAAAGTTATGTTATCTACTAGATGCGGCTTAAATGTAATTATATGTGAAACTGATGTTGATATGGACTCAAATACGTTTGTTTCATTTATACGATATTTCATTTATTTTTTAAATTTTTAAATATACATATTTTTATTTCCACTTCAAGCGCAGTAAATCCAATAATAATTAATAGAATTTTTAACACATTAAAGAGCCAGAACACATATAGCCTTATTAATGTAATAATTTTGTAAACTTCAAAAATCTTTCTAAGTTATAAAAATAAGTGCAAAAATTTACAAAATTTTAATATTTATAATATTATTAATATTTTATTATAATAGAAATCATATTTTCTTTAAGCTTCACGTTCTATCCCTGACGAGAACTGGCAACTTAATATTACGGCACTTGGTTACTCACTGTTCACCCAATTTTAGAGACATTTCATGCTATCTTACCACAGCAAGAAAATGAAAATAATTCATTCAAATAATTCAAATGAAAATTGAACCCACGACCCTCACGCTCGTAGTTACAAGCTGTGCCGACGTAAGATATTGCTCTATTTTGAAACGAGGTTCTAGTGTTATCACAAGTCAAATTTCATTGCCTTGATTTTCCTCACGAGCGGTCACAGAATTTCGTTTATGACACGACACCTACATTTGAATGTACCGGGTAAGTGGAAATGTTACCTTGAAAGATACCTTATAATGTTTTAGATAATAAAGGTTTAAATAATAAATAAAGGTTGAATTTTTGTCCCGTTCGTAACGTAAGATTCAACTAAACGAAATCTTTTAAATTATTAGTATAAATGAGTGAGAAGAAATTATATTTTATTATTTTAAATTTTAGAGAAACTTCGTTTTAATTAAGATATTTACGTTCCTTATCAATTGGAGAATTATAAAATTATAAAGGAATTGTTAATAATACAGTTTTACATCATTTACCTAAATACAGAACGAATATAGCCTAGATGAATCCTTAAACTATAGAATATAGCTTCCTATACTGAACTGAATACTGTTTGTACCAGCTCAAAATGAAGCTCCATCTACAGCTCTATCTTATGTAACTAACTATCAAGTCTTCACTTTGTCGGCGAGCACATTGTATGTACGCAGGTCTCATCTCAGTTAGATAAATGCCTTCCTTGAATACTGAAATGGTAATACGACTCGTCTTATATTGTAACTGTACTGCGGCATTTTAATTGTATTAATTATACTAATTGTTAATATACGAGTATACTATATAATAATGTGGGGTTTCATAGCAACAGTTTTGTCTGTTAAATGGCGGAGTTAAACGCCATATTTTATCTTATTACAATGGGGAAATTGAAATTATTCCTTTTTCCATGTGAAAATTGCACCCACAAATATCATACGTGGCACTCTACTACTATATGGTTTCGTAGGAACTTCCTTCCACGCGCCACGGAACTGTGGAATGGCCTATCCGCGGCGGTATTTCCGGGTCGATACGACATGGGTACCTTCAAAAGCGCGTTTATCTCCTCCTTAAAGGCTGGCAACGCACCTGCAGCTCCTCTGGTGTTGCACGGGGTCGTGGGCGGCGGTGATCACTTACCATCAGGTGACCCGTGCGCTCGTTTGCCTTGTCCTTTTCCATAAAAAAAAAAATCATGGTAACAGTGAGATGCTGATATAAGTAGCTTAAGAAAACGTGAATAAACTGTCTATAGGATTTATGTTTAAGTGTTAGTGATGTGATTGTATTTTTTTCTGTTGAAAATTAAAAACCGAACAAACAACTTACAAGTTCTCTGTATTTAAAAGATGTGAATAAAACCTGGTGTCCCACTTTGCGCCGAATTCTGGAGGCATTACGTGTTGAGTAGCGGAACTCAACTCCAAGGTTGGCCTCGTTACCAGAGCGAAAAAATGAAAATATTAAATTTCTACGAAGCCTTATTATATTTTCATTCATTTAAAAGGAAAATAGTAATGAAATTTACTAATTATTTGATGGATATACTCGTATTTAATTGGCGTTCACTGATTGATATTATATTTCCAGGTTAAATATTTTAACAACTTAATTTAATACAAGATTTTATTTTTAAACTAGCGACTAGCTCGTGGGTTTACCCGCTTGGAGTACATGATTAGTTTACAAATCTGGATTACCTTCGTTTTCTTAACAGCTTTATCATTTTATAGACACTATTCATACATTAGAAACTAAACTCAGCTATAATACAACAATCATTTTGTAATGATAAATAAATATCCCCAATAATAATTATTCTCTTATATCTTCCATGTACGGACAGCGATCAGTTATAAGTTTATTCTCTTAACTTAACTGTTTGCTTAATCCCTAGCGGGGTAGTAAGAGAGAACAGAGCGCCAAACGCTATGGTCTCTACCTACCTCTTACGCCTCGTCCACTGTCATCAACCTCTACATGCATGCCCTCCAGGGGGGGTCCTCCATTCATTTACTTGTAACTAATAACTCTTGCCTCTTGCCATTTACTTTTATTTACATTTACTTTACTGATCTTGTATTCCGTACTTTCTTCATCTGTTTCAAAACCTCTCTTTCAGAAAAAAAATATTTTCTCTATAGATGGTTTTTATTTCTCTGTTGTGGTAGACAAAGCACAGTGTTGTGTTACGGAACTCACGAATATGTCAATTTATTTTCAAGTAATTATATATATCTATACGAATTTTCAAATGAGCTACGTAGTATTTGTATATACTCTAGGATAGAGGTAGTACGTAGTGGCATCCTTTGAGCATAAGATTTGGGCTGTATGATTAATCGCACATAGTTATATTGATGATGAGGCAACTGAGATGAAAGACCTTTGATCTGTATCTGTCTGTTTAGTTTTTGACAGGCACTTAGAATTTATCTTTGTTAGTTAAGTTTGTATAGTTTTTCCGATATATTTTATTATTTTTGCTATAGTTTTTTGTTAATTATAGCACAACTTTGTTAGTCCCGAATATAGCAGAGTAGAGAAAACGAACCATATCCTCCACTAATCAATTTTCGAGACCTTGCGTGTTCAGCGCTGCATTTTTTTATGTTACATAAATACATATCTCTTGATATAATAATTTTAAAAATGTAGTTTTTATTGTTTTATTATATATAATTCTATACAAATTTACTTCTCAAAATTCTCTAAAAAAAAAAAACAATTAAAGAACCCAGTTATCTACACTAATCTAGCGAAAGGCGTCATAATTATATATTTCATATTATTTTCCTTCTCGGAAAACAATTTTCTCGGGCGTAATCCCTGTCAATAATCCGACGTTTCCGTTCAGCGCCGGAAATGATTAGATTTCATACAAATTAACGTCAAATTCGTCGAGCCCGACGAAACCCAACCATTCGGTAATATTCGGTAATCTGCCAAGTATTCGTCATCGATATCGAGATGTGGTCGTTGAGAAAAAAAAAAAACGTATTATGGTAATACGTCGTATGTTTGATGGAGAGAGTTTTGATTGGAGATTGTGGGATTTTTATTGATAAAAATTGTCCTCTTCTTTTTATAAAATGATATATTATGTATATTCTTATTTTGTGTTTAAATAAAATTTTAATATTATTCCCAGTCCCAATGCTCATAATTCATATACCATGTACGTATACGAAATTAGTAGAATAAATAAGCAACCAAACAATCTCCGGCTTTTTTCCGTACAGCAGGATAGATTGAAATACTCTACTGGTCGCTATCTGTCCAATTTTTAGACATATTGTGAATTGAGCTGTGAAGTCCTATACTGTAATTTGTCAACCAGAGCGGAGAATGAAAAAAAATTAAAGTATAATCTTTCCGTTGCAGCGTAGAGTACATCAGTCACATCAGTACACTCATGCATTGCCCCAAGACTCTTATGTTATTTAATCTTATATATTTATATTATTGTTAATAAATAATTGTAAAAAGAAAATATTTTATTAATTTATTCACAATATTTTATGGCTAAGTGCCCATATCTTGGTCATAAATTATTATTTCGCGCTGACAATGTTACAATTTTGCACCTGACGCGGTCACGCGCGGCCCCGTGCACTGTATTATATTTGACAATTCAATAGATTCTCTCATTCATTAAGAGATATTGTAATTAATTATTACTGTTTTTAGCTTGTTGTATCCCGCATATAGCAGGGTAGGCAAAGGGAATCTAGTGTTAAGACATTCCGTTCCACACATTCTGTCGATTTCTGGAGGCATTGCATGTTGAGTAGCAGAACTCAACGCCACCCTTTGCCTCGATACCAGAGTGAAGAAATGGAAATATAAACGTAAATATCGAACCCACAACCGTTGTGTTACAGTCAAAATCCTGTGCCGCTGCGCCACGACGGCCTAAAATCAATAATTTTTATTATAGTATAAGACAGTAATGAGATATATTGTTGTTTTCAGGTATGTTCGCTTCGCTTTGCCAAAATGTTATATGATAAGCTAGTAAGTAAGTATGATACCAACTTTCTTATAAAATACTTAAATTAGATTTAATTCAAGACTGAAATTTTATTATTTTTGAAATGATGTATTAAAAATCTTCGAAAAAAGGACGGAGAAGATAAATATATCTCCTCTATATGAACATATATTCTATATGTTTATACAGATATTCAGTTTTGCCTGCGTAAAATCTCTCTCCTATAGGCCGTGGTGATGTATTTTTTTAAATTCCAACAAACAAATTATTATTATAAGTATAGGTATGAATGGTACACATAGAAGTGAAACTCCGAATATGTCATTACGGGCGAGTAAGCAATCTTGCATCTCTCTAAACATTTTTTCTACTAAAAGTTTATGCAAATCGCGCAAAAAAAGTAAAACACATTTATAATACTCACCATAATTATTAATATTAAAATAAAGAAAAAAAGTGTGTTCCATTCTTTTCAGTCGTTAAAACTGTTTACGTTCCATTTCATGAATAAAATTTTCAAACAAAAAACACAAAAAACAAAAGCTCGTATACTTTGTTGTGTTGTGTAATGCTTTGGGTGATTATTCACCAGTGACATACTTACTGTGGAGACATAGAATACCTACAGCTAACTTGACTTGATTCATATTTACTTGATTTTATGACTGATGAGGCCGGTCTTGACGCAGTGGCACGAGCATATGACTGTTAACGCGACAGGTTATGAGTTCGATTCCCATTCAAGGAAATGGAATATTTAATATTTTCATTTCCTCGCTCTACTAACAACATATATATACAAAATATATAAAGATAAACGCTTAAAGTTACGACAAATATTTAGAATGACTTTTTAATTAAATCTTTCGATCTTTTTTGCCGGTGTATAACGAGGGCCTAGTGGAGTAAAATTCGAATCTTTCCTGTCCTCCTATTATAATAGGTATATATTTTTTTAAAGATTTACGACGTATCTTGCATAGAGCAAAATAGGTAGAGGGTACCTAAGTTAAGACGTATTGTACTCCGACCACAGCCTAATTTTCGAGACATAAGTGGCGGAATTCAACGCCGTACTTTGTTTTAGACAATTTTGACACTAGACTATTCCTATCTCCGATGTTATAATTATCTCATATATATAATGAAATAATTAAAATGCTATTTAGAAGAGACCTTGTTAAATCGTTGTGTAAAAAGAACACGCTACGAATAAATAATGATAAATGTGTCTATACTCGGGGCAGTTGGGCGCCCGAGTGCGGTGACCAATTAATATATTATAGAAATGGACATTTTATATGTCTACTACAATAATAAATTATATTTTTAGTTTTATTTTTACGTTATTATCAATATTTTTCTATATACAAGTATGTTTTAAAGTATAATTTTGGTATATATAAAATAAATATTTACTAAACTAAATTTAAAACTATACTTGTAAGTTGATTCGATTGGATTGATCTTCTTAAGATCTCATCTTTAAGATGGTTCAATTTCCACTAGTATATAAATTGCTATGTACTACTTTAAAACGTTACTTAGATTTTTAACAAATATTTTTACAAAAAAAATGTTATAACAAAAGCAAATGAAAAAAAAATAGCATACTACATCACTAAAGAGATTATACCTAATAAAATATTTCAGAAATTAAAGCAATTTTCTGATGACTAATCTCTATCCTTCAAGTCCGCTGCATTTAAACATTAAATCTGTAATATAATTTAATAAGCACTAGCGCTTGCAACTTAATGCACTCTTGTTAAGAGCTCTAAAACTACTTATTAAGCGATTTATTACATTTAAGCTTATATAAGATTCGTTTTGTTTTTTTTCTTTTATAATCTGAAAATATGTCGTAGTCGTATAGAATAATAGTAATTATTTCTAGTTTCATGCTGTATCCCACATTTAGCAACGAAGGCAGAGGGCACGTAGTGATAAGACTCTCCGTTTCGCATACACTTTTCAATTTTCGAGATATAGCGTGTTGATGAAATTCTTACGTCCCTTATTGTCTTGTTACCAAAGCAAGGAAATGAAATTTCAATTTTCGAACCCAGAACCATCATTACCATGACTGCCTTATATTCAACAAATAAATCGTATATTTATATATAGATTCAAAACGAAAATCCATACTAGTCCAAACAAATGGGTGGTCTCCCTACTGCAACAAAGCAGTGCAGCATAGCGGCTTTCTAAGATACGTGATTCATCTTGTACAACCCCGATTTATGGGAAAATGGATATATCGGTCAGAACTTACTTTATATTTGTGCCTAGGAATTGCCATTTTAAATTCAAATATCGTATGTTGATAGAAATATATGTATTTTTTCATTTTATATTCTTTATTGTGATATGATAAAATTGTAGTGAGTACAAATCCAACTATGGTGTGGTCAAACTCGGAATACAATTATTTCAAATTAAATTAGCTTCGAGATGTTTCCCGAACACTAGGTAGACAGAGGGAACCTAAAGTTAAGATACTCCGTTCCCCACTTTTTGCCGAATTCTGGAGACATGTTGGGTGGCGGAACTTACCGTTACCGTTATTATAGTGTAGCCTGTACACAACAGGGTAGGCAGAGGGAACCTAGTGTTAAGATACTCCAAGTTTCTAATATTCTGTTGAATTCTTGAGCCATTGCGTGTTGAGTGCCAGAACTCAATGCCACGCTTTGCCTCAAAACCAGAGCCAAGAAATGAAACTATTCAATAATTCATTTCGTTGAGTGGGAATTGAACCCACAGCTTGTCGCGTTTACAGTCATTCTTTTTGCCCCTGGCCCACCTTTCCTTTATTCATCATTTTCGGCAAAACCTTAGAATCAGGTCATTCAAGGGCACCTCTACTAACAAAAAAATAAATAATTTAATGTGTAACTGCTGAACGTTAATGTTGATGTTTTCTTTCCATTTCGCGCCGGAACTATCAATCAAAGTGTCTTTTCGCTGGTTAAACAATAACGGAGGTTATAATCTTTGCCTTGATAACTTTAGTAGAAATAAATTATATTTTTATATCTCTCGTAATAAATCTCTTTTTTTTACTCAGGTGTCATCGATACTGTGTTCTCGGAGAAAAACCATAATCTGTCTCAATTATACATTAGAATTATATGTATTTATTCGCGTAATTCTATAGTCACTAAGGTACAATTTTTATCACTCAACACCAGTAATGTCTCGAAAACTGGGCCTAAAGCGGGGAACACCCTATATGCGGTATACAGCGGAAGGTTAAAAAATAAAAATAAAAGCCTCCTCAATATAAAGTCAATTTACCTAACAGATATTTTTTTGTTACAAATATTCACTTTTTACGATACTACAGTAGTTACGTTACGAGGCCTATGTTGGAAACTCGATTAAAAACTGTAATCCGTTTCTCGCTTTTTATTTAAACATAACAATTTCAACTGAAATTCAATTCTGTATAATTGTATTTGGAAATAGAAAAAATGTGAATTTTCCAATTTCCTTTGTGTTTTAGATACGCGTCACGTTCGATACGTACATTTGTATATATGTGGAATATTTATTAATAAATAAATGCGCGATAGTTGTAAATTTGCTTTAGTAATACAAAGTGCGGAGTTGAGATCCACCACAAAATATGTAATGTCAAGAAATCGGGTGGAAAGTTGTTTTTTGACACCAGACTCGTTTTGCCTCCCAAACTACCACGTTTCGTTATAAAGTTGACTTCCAGCTTCAGACGACGATACGGACATTTTTATTTTAATTGACACGTTCTTAGTTGAATAAAAGTTTTCTATGCTTATCTAGTAGTTTCACACTTTTCTTTCGTAACATTTTAGACAGAGGAAATCAAAAAAAATTTTTCGCTTTTGTGTGAAGGCAAAGCGCGACGTTGAGTTCCGCCACTCAACACCCAATCGGTGAGTAGGGAGCGTAGAGTTTTAATACTAGGTTCCCTCTGTCTACCCTGCTGTGTGCGGGATAAAATTTGATGCTGCTGATTTAAAATATTATCATTCCCCATACTCAAAATCGACCCCATAGTCATCGCATTTACATTAAAATGTTTATTCACTGCGCTACGACATCGTCATTATTACTTATTTCTTTGTTATCCCACTTTTGTATTAAAAGTTCTTACTCAAGAACATGAAATACCAAAGGGAAACGAATATTACCACGTACTTCTAGATTGTATAGTAAGATGGATGGCGCCCATAAATGGATCCACGTCATATATCTTTTTTCAATAATACAATAAGGTTTCATTTTTCTTTTATTAAATATGATTGAATGTACATAACAATTTTCTTTTATGAAGACCTAAAGTAGTTTAATTGATTCAAAGATTATAAAAAAATATTGCTTATAATATAATGCTTACAAATATAAAAAATACACCGAATTAGAATCGAATGCTACTCATTTTTTCTTTATTTTCTTTATTTTCATATTTTTCTTTAATTTTAGAATATTATCGTAGATACATACGAGTACTATACGACACATTAAAAGAGTTTGAAAGCATTAGCTAGCTCTAGCAATCGGCACTTATACTAATAGCGAGTTCAATTTCTTCCAAGAAAATGACTTACAATTACAGTTATCGAGGCTGTCAATCAAAATCGTTCTTGCCAATCGGTTGGAGTGTTCCGATCCTTAATGATGAGAAAAATTGCAGAAAAAGGTCTTGGGGTGTTCGCTTTCTATATATGAATGTACATAACAATTTTAATATATACTTTCCCTAGCGTAAGATCGATGACTGTTCATCGTGATATCTAGAGTTTAAATAATCTAATTAATTCTTCAATCGTGTCTAACTAAGTATTCGTTATGTCTTAAGTGGGAAAAGAAGTTTTCTTTGTGTATGTCACTAAATTGGTGAAGATGTATGTATGTAGAATAAGAAAAACAATTTATTAATGTCAGTAGTTGTAGTTCATAGGTTATAAATACGCAAGTTTCTTGCGTGTACATATCAGGACAAGCAACTAGAACCCAGTGTCGAGACACTCTGTTCTCTGCTTTCACCCCCCAATTCAAGATTCTGTCTGTGTGTGGTGTGTGTGTTGTTTTATTGCTCCAAATTTAAAATAAGAATCAATAAGAAATAGGTGTTTTATTTTTATACAACTATAGAATCGATATCTGATTAAAGCGGTTTGATTGATCAGGGAATTACCGGCTCCAATCATTCTGTTGATGAAAATTATTTTCAACGGTAGAATTTGTTGTTCATTATGAAATTTCATTATTTTGTCCATTTTTTGCCAAAATTTCTAAGATCGAGTATTATATTTGTAAAAGAATTTCATAGTGCTGTAAACGTGTGTATGTAAACGCAACGGAAATGTAGCGTGTAGTGTCTCAACGTAAAGAGGGAACCGTTGTATCTGCTGGATACAATTTTAGCCCAAAAAAATATCTTAATAACCGCAAACCGCCTCGGTGCAGACTTAATAAAACATAAAAATAATGAGAAAAAAGCACATTCAACGTTGGTTTAAGCTTAATTTTTAAGAATTTGTACTTTACTCCTTTTATGGGCTGCGTTTGAAACTTTCCAAATAAAAACCGGTAAAGTTAACATCAAATTGTCTTCAGACCAATTTGAAGTTCCAAGTAATATACGCTTTTTGATATTCAAACAAGTATTCAAAGACGTGGAAGATTGTAATCGTTTATATTAAGAATATTCTTCTCGAAAAAACAAATTATATTATAAAGGTTATGGTTCTGCATATAAAAAGTTTTAAAATAAATGCGTCTCGACCTTAAGAGAAAGAAGCTGACATTCAAGATTTCAAGAAAAAACAATTAGTGTTAAATACTGGTTTTTCCTGCTGGCTGGATAGGCAAAAGTAGCTTAGTGCTAAATTGTCCCTTTCCTCACTTTCTCGACATAGTCGAGGAAATTAATTTTTTTTTCTGACTTTTGTAACAAGACGTTGTGGCGTTGAGTTGTTACATTCAACACACATTATCTCAAAATTGGGCTAATTCAGGGGAACAGAGATTTTCCTATTCAGATATTTTTTATTTGTGTTGTTCCAAAGTGAGCTTAGTGAAAAGGCAAAGTGCGTCAATGTCGAGTTCAATTCAACATATAATGTCTCGAAACTGGGCAAAAAGTAAGAAATGGAGTGTCTTTATACTAGGCTTCCTCTGCTTAACCTAATATATATAAAATACGGCGTCAAAAATCTACACAAAAAAATAAATAATAAAGAAATTTAATTAATCTATGCATACTATAATAACCCAAATATAAAATTTTCGTGGCCATTCAAGTTGGCGAAGGGAAAAGTTCATAAATCGATTTTTCTTCTCTAAACACACCCTACGTTCACGTCGAACACGTTATTGCTGGGGTAATTGAATTTTGACAAGCTTTTACACGAATAGAAATCTCGATCGGATTTTTGGGTCAACAAATTTTAATAGGACCAAAACTGACGTGATTTTAATATAATGACTTTTTTGTTGTAATTGTAATGGGGCAGTGCCTTTTCAAAATGTTGGGTTGCCAGTTCGATTAAATTAATTTTCTATCACTGGGGCTTATTTTATTTGAGCTACAATCTAGATATTGGTAACGGAGTTTCATGGGTCGATTGCTCTTCAAGATAAATAATATTGATGGTACTGCAGGAAGGTGGTAATACTGTACTGGAAGGTACATGTTAAAGGCACGAGGATTTTCTGGAGGAAAACTCCAGTCTAAAATTTTGACGCCTATGTCCAGTAATAAGCGTTTTATGGGTAAAAGGAGTGAATCAACGATTTTATATTAAAAATGTTCTACTGTATCCAAAGTGTCTACGTCACGCCAACGAGTCACGTCAAAGTCATATTAAGGTTGTATCAAATTTATTTGTATAAAGATTATATATACAGATTTATTTATATAAAATAGCTATAGAATGTGTTCGGAACTATTAATATGAGCAAGAAATAAAAGGCTTTTTATTTTATTTTATTATTTGTTTTATTTATATCTCTATTTCTTCGCTCTGATGTCGAGGCAAAGCGCGGCGAGTTTTGCCACTTTACACGCCTCCAGAATTCGTTGAAAAGTGGGGAACGGAGTGTCATAACACTAGGTTCACTGTGCCTTCTCTGCTGTATGCGGATAAAACGTGACGCTGATTTCTTATATAACCTGAAATGGTTTACTAGTAACCTCTCAAGACTTCCACTATTCAGCTCCTGGCTACATTATCAGACTAACTCAATGATATCATATTATTTATTATATCATCACGTAAGCCACATATAACCGCTAAGTTTTATTATGATTGATGATTATGAAAATGGATCCAATTCAGTTACGAGTCAAATTAATAAGAGCTTTTTAATATAATTACTATCGAATAAAATATCCTCCAAACAAAATTTTCAACTGAACGATATCTATTCAAATATCCTAACAATAAAGGTAAAAAAAATCAAAAGGCTATCAACCGAATGTAAAGCACGCTTTCGAAGTTAAAATGAGTTAAACAAAAAAGCTCTTTTGTTCAAAACTGTAAAATTGGGCAGCAAACTTCGGAGGCTTCGATGGCCGGACGTCCGGTACTCCTGACTCGATCATCTTAGATATTTTACAGATAAAATTTAATAAGTACCCTCTTTTATTTTATAATTTTTAGAAAAACTTTTTTATGAAACTAAAATACAAATTATTTCATTTTTTTTATTTACATTTATTAGATCACTTTGTCTGTCTGTCTGTCTGTCTTTCTGTCTTTCTGTCAAGAGTCTTTATCTCAGGAGCACTTGGACTTGGATATCGAGTTGAAATTCAAATCATATACATAGGTCTACGTACGGCCCCACGATTTCCTGATAGAAAGTAAATTTCTATATTATTTGTTTATATAGCAATATACGCGTATTTCTTCAAATTTAATAGGACACTCCCGGTTAACCTTCCATTATGAAATTTGACAGCTAGCATCTACAGGTAGTATGTAATTAGTTCAGTAAAAAAAAAATTTAAACTATATATTTGTGGTCCTATCCTGCAGCATCTACATATACTGTATTTTGTATTTAAATCCTAAAAAATAATAGCCTTAAAGGGCACTAGCCAAGCTAAGGCTGAATTTCAAAAAAAGATCGAGGCTTTCAATTTTTGTACGGAATCCTCGGTGAGCGAACCCGACTCGTGCTCGTTCGGTTTTTTTTTATTTAACTAGTATGCAGTGTATGCATAAGTTTCTTGTCATAAGTTAATCAACATTAAATTAAATGAATTGTTTAATATTCTTCCTCAGTTGCCCGAAATTAAAACCACAAACCTCCACTATCGATGGTAATTCTCACAATATACAAACAAATACTTAATAGATATTCCGTAAACAAGACAATGCAATTATAAACAAAGTACCCGTAGGATATATGGTGAAGCTATAGACTGGTCGGGCAATTTCTATAGAGTTGAAGTCGTGATCAGAATTAAAATAGGGACTAAAGGGTCAAACGTTTTGCATAATGGGCTATAACTATCTCCGTAATCATTTCTAGTTGGGGCACAACAATGAGCTCCCGAAATTACAATATTCTTTCGCGTTTGCGAAGGGGTTAGCCCAAAATTTGAATTTCTAATAAGAATCCTTATCATTTTAAGTTATTTTAATATATATTTTTTATATACTGAATTTCTTTTTTTTATGTGTTATAGGTTTAATGTTTTATTATAAGCTGCCCCCGTGTGGCTTTACTAGATTTTTTTACTTAAGTATATTTAGGACGACGAAACGCAGTGGCACAAGAGACTTGCCTTAACACTAGGCTCCCTCTATCTACCCCGCCGTGGTGATACAGCGTGAAGCTGATTTTTTAAGTATATCTAGTTCCTAAAAAACCGTTCCAATTTTCAATTGTTGGGTTATTTTAGTATAATTATAATATATATACTGTAATACACTAAAAAAAATATTTAATATAATTTCAATTTTTGTTAGATGTTGCTCTTTTTATTTCGTTTGGAACATATTTTGATGTGACTTCTTTGTAAGAAATTTGCGAAAAAATATACATCCCCACATTTATTTATTACATATTATAGAAAACGTGTTTGGAAATCTAAATTGATTATCCTACTGAAATATTTCAATTATCTAAATATCTTTTTAAAATGTTGACTCACAATAGAGGTTTAAATGTTATTTTATATATTAAAACTAAGAGTTTTAAGTTGATCGCATCTCTCAAAATAACAGATTTACTGTTTCATAAAATACTGGTTACTTTGAGTTTCTACATCACAAAATAAATACTTAAACGCTAGTGCTTGTTCATTAGAAGACCAGTTTAGCCTCAGGCAGGTGTAAAGGCGGTGCTCTGATGAAGTACTGCGAAAACGTGCGGTTAACGATGAAACTGTTTGGCTACGGACGAGGATCTATTTATACTGTCAGTGCTTTTGTGGTTTTAGATGTAAAATACTGCATTATAGTAGAAATAGTGTAATGTTTTCTTTTTGTTTTACGTTATACGTGCGTACGTAGCAGGGTAGGCAGATGGATCTTGGGAGCCTAGTGTAAGGACACTTCGTTTCCATTAAGGAGAAGAAAGGAGATCTTTTATTAAGTGGCGGAGCTTAACGCTGTGCTCTGCCTCAATAACTTCAAAATAGTAACACGTAACGCAAGGTGAAATGAGAAATCTTACATTTTCCGTTTCTATAGGAGTTTTGAGAAATCTCATATGTCTTTCATTACTATCCCCCTAACTTAACAACGAAAATTAGCAAAAAATTTAATTGTCTATACATATACATAATTATAATGTTCGTAAGCTTAAGTCGTAGCACTCTTGAGTTGTATAATATAAGTAATAATATTTGTTCGTTTAATAGCTCGCTCATATTCAGGTAAATCAGAAGCGACACGCAAGTAAGTTGGCATATAGTTCCAAACTAACTCAATTAACGTTATTTTAATTGCTACCAATATATGATATATATTATATATTAGTTATTACATACAGAAAGTTATTTTCTTATGTAGAGTATGAGGAAACTCATAAAAGATGATATATTTACTTTCAGCTTCGTGCTTTATTTCCTACAACAGAATAAGCAGGAGAACTTTAGTCAAGACGCTGACGGAATCCGAGACATAGCGTGTTAAAAGGTAGAAGTTATCTTCGCGATTTGTCTCACCAGAGCATTGTTCGCTTGAACTTAATTTAAACATAATAATGTTACCAAGTGTGGGTAAGAGGAATCCTTTTGCGTCAATATGGCCTCATATCAAAAACTTCAGCCCCTGTGTGACAGACAGACGGACTTTAGTTTTACTTTGTCACCATAATTAACTTTTCAAAATGTGAATTTCCACGTAGTAAATAAACATATTCAGTATAAATTAAACGTGCAAGTGTAGCGCACTGATAAAGTGCAGCGGAAACGCGGGCGCCGTACGCGACAGCCTACGTCCGGTTAATAGAGACGCTACATACATTGAATACATGCGTATAACTCATATGGAGCTTTAAGCGTAGCTGACTTTGTTTGTGGCTGAGTGGTAGAAAAAGTTCATTCGAATTGCATTGCACAGTGCAAAATGCGTGTAACCCTATATTGTTTGTATGGAATATTGTAGAGTAGTCCTAGAGGACTTTTTTTCATATTTCCTGTTTTTATATTCGTTTATTTTGTTATATAATATTATATATTACTAGTTCAGCCCAGTTGAGCGGAGCGAGGAAATTTTTTGGTAATATTTTATATTTTCTTTTTCTCGCTCTGGTAATGAGGCAAAGCGAGGCGGAGAGCTGGGAATGGAAGTGTCTTAATGCGAACGAAGTGTCTCAACACTAGGGTTCCAGGTTGTTTCTGTATACCCTGCTGTTTGTGGGATACAGGGGAAGCGAAAACTAGTCATCGCCCCCAAAATAGGCTTGTATAAACTCTCAGATGTATAATCGAAAGCCCCATTTTTTTTCTTCTCATAGGAGCTTTAGGAAGTCCACTCTTATTGTCTATCTTATTTTCAAAATTCATAGTCCTAAATTGGAATTGTTAAATTGTACCACAATAACGTCACAAAACATCATCAGCGTTAATTTAGACTTTTGTTCTTTTTCCTCCATAATTATATCAAAACGCCACGACTTCATAGACAAGGTGGATAATTTTGACCGGCGATTATCTCGAGTGGCTCACGAGTGCTACTCGTAGGCATTTAATTAATGGCGTCGTCTAGAGCCCTACATGGATTTAATTGGAGAAAATTTGTTACTGTAAACGCTTCGAGGTGTTATAGTTCTAGTTGCCAGAAGTTTGGACTTATCCGGCTCTAAGGACCACTTTTGCGTCGTAACACTGGACTGAGTAATTGTGCTGTATAATGAAGATGCGGATTTAGGTCCGATGTGTGAACCATTTGGTGGGAATTACATTATACTCAATTCACTATTGCACGAGACAAAATGTAAACAAAACAATATCTGTTTCTCAACGTATTTTTTTTATTTCTATTTAATTTACTTATGCACAAGTTATACTATCACCTACATTCATGAAGAAACGGTCCACTATATTATCTATTATGTGATAAATTTTTTGCATCTTTTGCTCTTTTTTTATGGTTATCTACTGTATGGTATTTATTAATAAAAACAACAAAAAGAAAAACGGAATTATAAAAATTCAATGAAAATAACTGAAATATGGCAAATATAATATAATCTGACGAATGACAAAATATTTAATGATACAATATTCGCTCGTCATAATTACAGTAGTCGTAATTACAATATATAATTTTTTATACTAATAAAATACTATTAAAACGTATTTCTTTTCGTATTTGTTTCTTTTTAAGAAATATATATTCAATTTTGATATCCACAAATTTAAACTGTAATTTTATTAATTTCAAACTTATACCTTGATTCTAATTAATGACAGAATAATAAAACTAGTTCTTTGTCACTGAACACAGTATTTTTAATATAAAAAAGTATAACTTTTCTATAGTACGAATTAATGCAATCAAACCGACGCTACCTACATATTCATAGACAACAAGAAAAACAAATGCTTCAGATAAAAAAAAAACATAATAAATTCAATTCTCGCTATAGAGTACTGTGAAATAAATAAAAAGTAACTAAATGAAAAATTTGTAAGAAATTCCATTGTTTGAAAGTCCTTAAAGGAAAGAATTTTTATTGACATAACACTAGATCGCTAAATACAGAAATTGAATCAAACGGAGACAGACAATATAAAATGAAACGGTATATTGTTCATTCTTTTTATGTATCTAATAAAGAACTACCCTCTTTTGTATTATATATTGCCATTGTTATGATAGTGTTTGTATTGAATTAAACGTCCTTCTTGCGTGTACATACAAACATACATAGCTTAGTTATTTTATTGACTATATATATAGAAGTGGTAGATTCGATCTCTCTTATCCTGATCATTATAGAACTTAAACACTAGGTTTACGCTACCTACCTTGCTATATGCGGGATTAAGCGTGAAAAAATAAAGTATTCATACAAAAAAAAAACATAATTAAACCATTAGTTTCTTTTAATGTTAGAACATTGAAGGCTCTTCATTAAACATGGAGAAGCAATAACGGTGCGTAACGTTAGCACTTAATACACGTAATGAAGACGCATGGCAGTGCTAGTGATGGCCTTTTTCTTAGATCAACATTTTTTTTTCTTATTAGTGATGCCCATAATTTTATTAGGGAATTAATTTCAGAGGAATATATGACGCATATTTTAATTCTGATCAATTTTATAAGATAAGCACATTCAAGCAAACAAACACTTAAGCTTTATTATATAAACGTAGAGTAACAATATCGTATACCTATGTATATTATATAACAAGTGTAACATAAGTTCAGTATATTTCAACCAAATTCTATAAAATTGTGTTAATTTGAATACGTTCGTGGCCTTTTGTTTGAAATTCTGAGCAAAGCCTCCTGACCCGGAGCCGGCCTCTAAGCTGAGCATTAAAAAAAAACAAAAGTCCTTGGCCGTCAAAACCTTGCAAATTGACGTAGACTTCCACATTGTACAGTCAAAAGAAAAGGAATACACTATTTTATAATTCATTGGAATCTTTACGAAGGTTTTTATTGTAATTAGTTTACACCTTTTATTAATATAACAAAAACACTTGATTAGTACTTGATACTTGGCAGTACTACAAAGAAACATATTGGAAATATTATTTATTCCATTAAGTTATTATAAGCAAGTCAGTGTTGAAATTTCAGTAGTGTCAATAAAGAAGCTACCACCAGTTCGGAAGACAGTTCTGCTGAGCCAGAACACTCAACAGATGCTCTATTTTCATTTAATTTAAGCCAAATATATAACAAAGTATGTAGTATGAAATCCCTCCGCTTTCTGTTTACCACCGAATTCGCCACATCGCGTGCTGAGTGTTAGATTATTTCTTGGATATCATACTAGATCAAATTGAATCTAAAAATCGTAGTCGCAGTTAAATTTTATTAAATAGACTTAAAAAGAAGAATTTAATTTATTACTTTATAAAATGAATGAAATATACCGATAATTTGAAACGCTGCGCTCTCAATAAATAATTCAAATGTAAATTCAGTACTTATTTATTCGTCGGCTATTTAAAATCAAGTATTCTGCATTTTTATAATAAAATTTCGGCTAAAGATCCATGATGCTTAACAGACATTTAATATTTTGTAATGAATATTTTTTTCTCTATAGTGTGAGGTTGCTTTATGATTTAATTTTAATCAGCTACGCCGTGTGCCACGTACAGCATAGTAGAGGGAAACCTAGTGTTAAAAAACTCCGTTCTCCACGCATTGGTAAATTTTCGAGGCCTACCTACCTACACTAGTTAAAGTTAATGCAATATGATGACTGATTCCAGCAGCCTATACCAGAGATAGGGCGTCTGTCTTAACGCTATAAAATTGTACTGAGTCGAACAAATGTAAACTTTCAATAGAAACAAATTGTAATAGGATAAAAAAAATCGAAGAGAAGCAAATGACTTTTCTATAATCCTCAAGAAATATGAAACACATATAACAAAGCGCTGCTCGATACAATACTACAAATATCTGTCTTCCTACAGTGCATTTTTATTTTGCAAAAGAACACGATTTTCTTCATTTGTCAAACTCCTTTGAAGAATTTCTATATTTAATTATATATATTTTTTTCATATTATCGCCTTCTGCAATATATTTTCATAATCTAATTTAGTGAATGAAATTGAAAAAATGATTAAAGTAGTGGAACAAAGCTTAGTTCCGCCAAACGGTATATGTATCTTAAATTTGGAAAGAATTTGTTAAAATTCTGTGTCTTAACAGAACCTTGTTCTCTTTGTCTACAAAAACGATCAAATTATCTATCTACCGTCATTTAAAAAGTAAAGGAAACAATTTGAAATAGCATACATATATGTTAGTATTTCTTTGTAATTCAATGTGACCTCTGCTGACGTTACCAACACAGGTACGCTTCATCCTTGACACACAATCTGACGTCGACGTTGACAGTCAAGTAAAGCATAAACAAAATCAACAAACAAAATTGAACTCTAAGCCAAACATGTAAAGTCCATATTTGTACAAAAAGTCAAAGAGTTAAGTCTTGCATCCAGAGACATGCAAAATGACAAAGATTTTGCAAGACGTAAGCTGACAGGGGAAAGAAAATTTTTTGATTCTTTTGAATATTTTGTTAGTGTCTTGTTCAA
Organism: Heliconius aoede; assembly: GCA_037355905.1. Classification (NCBI taxonomy): domain Eukaryota; kingdom Metazoa; phylum Arthropoda; class Insecta; order Lepidoptera; family Nymphalidae; genus Heliconius; species Heliconius aoede. Next base: position 112,090 of record JBAIZZ010000359.1, on the reverse strand, counting down.
TATTTTCCATTATTTTTTTATACTATACCCCTCACATAATAGGATACGCAGAGGGAACCTAGTGTTAAGACACTCTGTCCCCATATGAAGATGCTTCCGATTCCCACTTTTCACCGAATACTGAGACCTTGCATCTTGAATAGTGGTACTGAGTACCAGAGCTAGGAAATTACGGCGTAATTAAATCATTATTCTGACTGGGAATCAAACCCACAACCGTCGCATTCGCAGTCGCACTTTTATTAGTTAGAGGCAGTAGTGGTGAAATGGGTCAGCGTCAGTCTATAATGACGATGGTTATGAATTCGATCCCCATTTGAAGCTATGATTATATATTTCCACATCGACGTTAATATATAACAGAGCAGGCAGAGGATCCTATTATTAAAGAACTCTGTTTCTGCTCAATTTTCGATTCGTAACTTGTGGAGTAGAGAGAGTAGAACTCAGTCACTCATTTGTATCCGAGCATGGAAATCAAAATAATTCATTGTCCAAAGTGAGAATCGAACTTACATACTTTGTAAATCGAACTTACATACTTTGTGCCATTTCTTCACACCGGCCTCAACATATCTCTCACTCACATTTTTTATTTATTTTTCAGCTTCACGCTGTATCCCGCACACAGCAAGGTAGGCAGAGGGAACCTCGGTGTTAAGACACTCCGTTCCCCACTCTCTGCCAAATTCTAGAGGCATTGCGTGTTGAGTGGCAGAACTCAACGCCGCGCTTTGCCTCGACACTAAAGCTCTCACTCACATTATACATATAATATGTTAATATCGGTACTAGCCGAAATATTTATTAACTGCGGTTATTAGATTTTGTAGACGCGCACTCAGCGTGATATAGGTATAGGCTTACTCGACGTTTTACAAATACTGTATAAGACTTCATTATAACGAGTGCTCCATTCTGCCCATAAAGATCTTGTACTTTAGATGATTCTTATATGAAACGTTATTTTAGTCTAGACGGTTAGATAAGACGAAGAGCTCCTTTTAAAAACTTTAAGGCTTTAATGGTTGGCAATTGAAATTCCCTGGAAAGAATATTTAATAAATAAAAGTTAAAAAAACTTAAAAGCCAGTTTTTTATAAAAAAAATCACTTAAGAATAAGAAATAAATAATAACGTGTAAAACGTATGGGGTGCTTTTTAAGTGATCTTTTGACACCACGCACCCCGCGTTTCTTTTACATAGCTATACATTTTTTATTGAATACTATTATTTATTATTTTCTATAGTTAGGTGTTCTATAAAGGCGTATTTTTAAGTTTTTTTTTTACTTTCATAAAAGCGTGTTAATTTTTTTTAATCCAAAATTTGTTGCGTCAAAACGGAAAGTAATTTGTTGTTATCTGACACCTGTATCAGCCGCTAGAGAGCCTGATGATTCCTCTTTGTACTGGTTTTTTAATATATTACATAGATATATGCAAACAGCGCCCTGATGGACTAATACAATATAAGATAATGTCAATAAATTCTGCCTGGCTGTGAACGTGGGTGTGGGTGGCCAATGGTTGTGGGTTCGATTCCTAATTGGAGGACTAAATTATTTTCATTTTCTCGATCTAGTGACAAGATAACACGTGTCTTTGATTTTCCCTACTCAACACGTCATGTCCCGACAATTATACGGAAAATAAGGAGAATAAGTTTCCTTTACCCCCCTGTGTTTCATATCCTATGCGGGATACAGAATAAAGCTTTAAAAAATACAAATATTAATTTAATTATATTAAAACTAGAACTACTTCTAACGATCGGGTGAATATCAATCGAAATTCAAACCATTCATGTTCACACACTTACTGACGAACGAATGAGCGAAACGTTTAGTTTAGTGAATTATATTAAATAATTATACTGCAGTTAAGCCTTAGAGGCTTCGTTCTCGACCCATATATAAGTATTTGTATGTGGTCCCGTATGCAGTGGCTGAGAGCCCTCGTGCAAAATTAGGCCAGTTTTGCTATATTTATTTCATTCATTCACATGTACTCAACCGTTTTGGTTTAACTTTCGCTGGTTAAAAGAGACTGGGGTGTCCATATTTTTGTGGAAAAATTATATGCATATTTTTTTCATTTACATAATATATATTATGTATATCAAAGTTTGTAGAGACGTTACGGTTGTAATAGGATAGCAATAAAGAACGTGCAAATTTCATTCTAAATCAAAATTTAAAAGTTTCAGGCCCTTGTGCTACAGTGCTACGGCGGCTGTATGTAAACGTGACGGCTGTGGTTCCAATTATACCTCGGTAATGATTAATGTCCCTAAAGACCTGGCGGGGCGTTGGGCCTCCCAACGTTCAAGATAATGTCTCGAAAATTAGACTATTTATAAAGAGTCTTTTAATACAGTGTGAAGCTTAATATACTATATATATTACTATATATATTCAAAGCTAAGACGTTTGTATGATTCAAATCGTGTATACGTGAGTACTATAAAATTGATGATATATAATTGTAAACATTCTCCAGTTTAGGGTGGGAAGTCAAAGTGAAAACAATGCTGTGCGTACTTAATTAAAAATAACAAATCATTACAATTGTAATAATATTACAGCTATTTACTTCAAACTTTCGCCTGCGGCCTCTGTAATTATATGTAAATAATTTAGATTATTTTATATATTAATTAGATAAATAATTATATAGGCTGTATACATCCTCGGTAAGTGTTCTATTCCACACAAAAGGATTTATTGTATTCGAACCAGTAGTTTCTGAGATTAGCGCCATCACTTAAATAAGGTTTAGGCTCTTCAGGTTTAAGTATAGATTATATGAAATCAGATTCCTTTGAAATTCAAGAAAAATCATCTATCTATTCCACTACATGAAATGACCAAATATGACAATGCTGAAATGATTGAAGGACTTGATACACTAAGAGCTCGTTATTAACATGGTATTATGCAAAGAATCATCTTGAAATAAATTTTCGTAGCTGAACGACGTTGGGATTACATCGTCAGCTCCGGTTGGATTTCTTTCTGTGTTTTATTGCGTTCCAGTTTGGGTACTACGGATTTATATTTAAATTATTCTATCTCGGCCACTGCTGTCTCTTGAGATTTGTCTCTCTCGAGCCCTCTGCCCGACTTTGTGATCGGAGTTTTGTATGACTGTGTGGCTCAGGGTGTTTGATGTTAAGTGTCGGGGGTAGTTTGTTGATTGATTTTGATAATCATTCTCCGGTAATTGAATTTCAAAGTGAGGTGGGTCGTGGCGCAGCGGTATAAGCGTGACCGTACGCGACGGTTGTAGATAAGAATGTCACTTGAGGGAATGAAATATTTAGTATTTTATTTTTTTTTGCTCTGGTAACAAGGTGAAACACGATATTGAGTTCCGCTACTCAACACGCAATGCCTCAAGAATTTTGCGAAGCGGTTTAATGGGAAACTTAATGGAACGGAAACGAAGTGTCTTAATTTCGAACGGAGTGTCTTAACATTAGGTTCCCAGGTTTCCTATGTCTACCGTGTGATACCGCGTGAAACGGTGTAGTTGTTAAAGAGACATTGAATGATGAGCGAAACTATGTTTTACTAAATGATAATCAAATATAATAGCACTAAAATTGATATTTATACATTTCCAGGTTTTTTCTGTATGTGTCTCTAACACACATTTTCCACACATATATTTTTTTTCCTACATCACCGTAAAATTTTATCAACACTGTAACAGTCGTTATTATTTTTGTTGGTACTTAATATAATCCGAAATCAATGGGCAATCCGTTCAGATACGATATCGGTATAATCCTGTTGAAGTGAAAAGCCCCGTCCCCTGGCCGGGCGCCAGGGAGCTCCTGTACAACTCAATTAGCAAAATAATATGCTTCTACTATAATATTTTGATAAATAAATATAGACTCTATTTCGAGAGCAATTGTTCAGATTTTTCTTCGGACCAATTATTCGTTTTCCAAGATTATACCTCGTACTCCAATTATTTGTAAGGTATTTATAGGTAATTGCTTTTGTATTTTTCATTTAATTATTTCGTAATGGGCTTTTATTTGTTTGTTTTTTGTAAATATATATTTTGCTATACATAAAACAAAACAACCTCTGTTTAATATTTTAATTTCGTCGCTCTAGTAACGAGGCAAAGCGCGGCGTAGAGTTCCGCCACTCAACTCGCAATGCCTCCAGTATTCGGCGGAAAGTCCTATACTATGCGTGCAAGAAAATTTAAAATAAAACTCTCACTGATAGACTACGTTCTGACAAAACTATTTGAGCACTAAGAAAGGAGGAGCACTAAGAAAGGATTTCTCAAAATGCCTACTTGATTTTATCACAATTGCGGCCCTCACTGGTCACTTATAATATAATATGAATATTTTCCATAAAATTAAAATTTAATTAAATTTAAATTAAATCAGCTTCACGTTATATCTCGCATACAGCAGGGTAGGCAGAGGGAACCAAGTGTTAAGACACTCCGTTCATCACTTTCCGCCGAAATTTGTAGGCAATGCGTGTTGAGTTGCGGAACTCAACGCCGCATTTTGTTTCATCATCATTCTTCGATTGGGGATCGAACCCACAACCAGTCAATCTTGCAGTCACATTTATCTGGCTAGACTGGCTTCTAAAAGATGTAACTTTTTCCATCATATTCATAAAAATAGTAATTAGAGTTCAAGTGCTTATTTTTACTTCTCTAATCCAGTATTGGCCTCTAGCCAGTAGTTACTGTTACGCTTGTGGTGAATCAATGCTCTTTTTGCAGTTGAATCGGCGTAATTAAGTGACTATTGCGATTTAGAGTATGGGTTTATAGATACTATCTTAGGCGAAAGGTGTGATATATTATGTTTGTACGCACATACACACACACACACATATATATATGATCCAGGGAAAAGCGTATAAAATGTGTAAAGATGAAATATTCTAAATTTTTTTTTAAAAAAAGTTTTCTAGATTTTTTCATGGTGTTTTGTGTTTTTTGAACCATGATGATTACATAGTATTTACATACTATTGGAAGTACCAAGTAGGATATGCACATTGTGCAAAACTACGGTAGGTAGATTAATATAAAGATATATTGACAGTCGCCATATTTGATACTTTTTTATTTTTTTTAACTCGACGCCATATTCCTTGGGATAGAAGAAGAGGTCACCAAAGTTGTTATCAACCTCTTGATACGGACAATTTATTTTTTATGAGGTCGATGTCTAATTAGATTTTTCCAGCTTTACACTTTATCCTGCTATTTTCAGCATTAAAAAAAGCTAAGAAAGGAGTTTCAGCATTAAGACACTCTGTTCTCCAATTTCCGTCGAGTTTCTGAGGGAGTGCGTTTTGAGTGGCTTGAACTCATTTCTCCTGGTGACTAAAAGGTATAAATGAAATCAAATTACACCAGTAGCGTTTCTTCACGCTTTATGCGGTAGTGCGAACCTAGTGGTATGACACTCCGTTTCAGATTTTCCGTCGCACCTTCGAGACATTGCGTGTTAAGTGGTGGAACTCAACGCCGTAATTTGTCTTTGAGGACCGCAATATATTTATTTTTCATTATAATTAATTTATTGATCAGAATATAAAGACAGTACTTATATTATTTTATTATTTTAAAAAAATCGATACACGGTCAACAAGCGCCATAAACGAGTTACCGTTGTATTAAAAGGTGTGCAATAACTTTCCCTTTTTACGTCCTCATTGTTTTTAATGGACGTTGTAAAAATTACGATCACATTTCTGGTGTATCTCTGGAATGTTTATTAGTCATTCAGCTTTTACTCCATGGAAAATGGTTGGAAAAATTGATGTAATACCCCAGATTGCAGTAGATTTAGATAAGATAGCTGTTTATTAGTATAGTAGTATTGCCAGATTCACGTTTTGCACGCATTGTGGGGTAATCAGGGGGTGCCAGGGCGTTTTAATAATTAACTTCCCCGAGTGATGATTAAACCTAAAGCCACCGTTTACACCCAGACGTTGTTCTACTGCGTGACAATATCCTCAATATTATCTAATATACTAAATAAAACCATTGATGTACCTTGGTTAAAAGTTGTAAAGTTAATAAATAAATAATAATAATAAAATATAATATGCATGGCAATACATAAAAATAACATAGATATTCTGAATATCTAAAAGATTATGATAATTCATGACAACAACAGCATACGGTTCTACACACCACGAACCAAAGGATTTATAAAAGAAGCTTTTAAAGGTGTTCGATATATCAGTTACAATATACAATATGTATTTAGCCTGAACTAGACTACGTCCCGGCGATACAGACCGTAAACTATTAAGGCACAATAGTTTCAATGTAATTTTCCCTGGAAATGAATGAATGGAGTTTTGAAAAGCCAGCCCCCTGATGGGGTAAAAGTCCCCTTCGAACGGGGGAATACTGAACTTTCATAAACGCATTCCAGTTTAATGTAGAGTATTGTTTTTTTTTGATCACCTGTACGCCTTTGTGTGTTACATACTGCGAGCGCAATCTCTTTAAACGTTTTCTAAATATATTGAATGATATTCAACTTTTTGTAACGTAACCGTTTTGTTTTGATTCAGACAGAAGTTTCACGCTGTATGCCGGCGCACATACTCGTAGGAGAGAACCAGGGAACCTAGTGAAGCTTAACGCCGCACTCTGCCTCGTTACCAGAGCGGAGAAATGAAAATATTAGATATTTCATTTCCACGATAAGGAAACCAACCCACAAGCTGTTGCGCTTACAGTAGCACGCTTGTGTCGCTAGGCCCCGATTCAGACTAACGTTTATAAATAGAAAGATAATTTTTTATCGCTATTGTAATAAATGTAGCTGCGTTGTGTTGTACGTATAATAATAATTACCAAACGTCGTCTGTGGGATTGACTGTGGGTACTGATTTTTTTTTTCTGGTTACGAGATTAAGCGCGGCGAGGAGTTCTGACTCTCTACGATTAACTAAAACTTTGTGGGATAATCAGATTATAATGTTATTGGACATTTAGTCCAAAATAATTATAATTAGCTAGGCAGTTAGAATAGGCGCCTTCGTCACATCTTATGGTAAAATACAGTTGTATGTTTGATCCCTCAAGGGGGTTTGATTCTATGTAAATTATTTAATTTTTCCGCCCGACTATGTTATGATAAAAAGCAGCGTTGAGTGACGATATTTGTGTCTTAATACACTCGGCTTTTACTTAACCACACTATATGCAGCTTAAAATAAATCGTGAAGCTCGACAATAACGTCTTCTTGCACGTAAAAAAAAAATATCTCGCGTGTAAACTCGATACAATCCGCTAGTATACCAACCTTCCTTACTTGACCCAAAAAGTATAAAATGAACGTAACAGACGCTGTTATACCGGCGCGGAGTAACAAAGGTACACATTAAAACTCACTGCATCTGAACGCCGGATCAAAATTAATTCGAAACTCATTTGGTCTTTAATTATTTTCTGAGGAACTTTCGCTAAGTAAATAATTGCAAGCCATTGTGTGAATGTGACTGACTGACGGTTGTGGATACAAATCCTGGGATATGTCGTATAATAAATATATAAATGACTTTTTAAATATATAAATGACTCTGTGACCGTTGCGGTGCAGTGGTGCAGGATCAGGCTGTAGAGAGGAAGGATTATATTTGTTTTATTTTATTTTCCTCTCTGTGTTAACAAAGCACGATGTTGGGTTCCACCACTTAATACGAAAATATTTTGAAAATTGAGAGGTAAAGGTTTCTATGTTTGTCATATGCGGGATACACTATTAAGATAAAAAAACAGTTAACGAAAAAATAAATATGTACGATGTACATATTTAGTTTTTCGTTATTGTATCATGTCATTTAATCATGGATTTGGTTTGTTTAAGCCTTGCTGGATAATAAAATAATAAAAAATAGAATGAAAATTGTTATATATACTCATTTTTTCTGTCTTTCGTCTTCACGCTTTATAACCTCCACTCCATTCCACTCCACTCCACTCCACTCCAGTCCACTCCATTCTCTGCCTTTCAATCAAATCTGAGACATTACACATCTACTTTGTTTTACTACGAATGATGTGGGAGATTCGCGATATCAATATGTAATCTTATTTGAAAGTTTCCAACTCTGTACTGGACCCGCCATCTTAAACTTCCTAACGAGGTCAGTACTGTAAGCAGTTTTTAATTATAAATTAACAAAATTTAACCAAGTTTTAATTAGTTAATTTAATCGTTAAATTATCGCTGTTGATTGCGGTTGCCTGTTTTTAATATTTCTACTTTAATATTTCATAATTTTAATATTAATTGTAAGGCTTTTACGAAAGTGTTTGAGGTACGAATTATTATAAAACTATTAATACTTCGATATTATAAAGCTGAAAAGTTTATATGATTGAACACGTTTAACTCAGGAACCATTGGCTTGAATTTAAAAAGACATTATGTTGGCCTGCGTAGGACCTTTAGGCTATATCAAACATTTCTGCAAAAGCATCAATTAAATTTTACTACAGCTTCACGCTGCATCCCGCACACAGCAGGGTAGGCACAGGGAACATTACGTGAACCACTCCCACTTTTCGCCGAATTTTGGAAACATTGCGTATTGCCTCGAAACCAGAACGAAGTGAGGAGCGAACCCACAACCGTCGAGTTACAGTCACACCCTTGTGCCCCTGGGCCACGATGGCCTCTTTAAATTAAATTTAACACAACGTTTAAAATTCTTATCAATTGTTCTTTTAAAGATATCTTTTGAAAGCGTTCAAGTGGTCGCCCTCTCAAAGGAACGCGAACAGTGCCCGCGGCTAATAATCTCTTATGTTGACTTGCCCCCTTTTCAGATAAAATGACACGCCAAGGATCTGAGAATCTATTTTGAGACTATATTTTTGTTAACACGCGATTTTTTTTATGTATTGAAATCATAAAAGTATGTGTGTTCGTATACTTTAAGTTATTATACGGCATACTTATGCCTTTTTTTTCAATTTTCACTTTATTTATTTTCGTTACATTTCTTCGATACTTATGTGTAATAAAATAAATAAAGCCATTTCTTTTAGGTTCATGCTGTATCCGATAGCAGGGTAGCCAGAAGGAACCTGGGAACCTAATGTTAAGAAACCGTTCTCATTGAGACACTTCCATTGCTCACTTTTTGCTGATTTCTAGCAACAGCGTTAAATTTCGCTACTCAACACTTCGAACTCGACACACGACTCGACTCGACGACTCGACTGAGAGGAAGTATCATAATACTAGGTTCCCTCGACTTATCTTGCTGTGCATTAAAAGGTACATTAAAAAAGTAATAATACAGAAACTTTTATTAAGTTTTTAGTTAACCTCCTATCAATAATTATGTAATATACTTGTACATAAAAATAATAATTTAAGATATAAATTCCTAGGAATTCTGTATCATTAATTTGAGGCTATATAAAATATACTCGTTAGGTTTCGCTAGTAATTGCTCGGTGGGATTGAGTTCGACGATATATCTACATCTATCTATTTCTGTAATAATTATTGTGTTACTGAAGTATGTTGAGTTGTCTTGTCTAACAAATTTCATTAAAAAATATATAATATTTATATATTTATATAATATTTTTAAAGGCTATAAGGGTGTAAAAACAGCCAAGTACTTTTTATTTTTTGTTACAGCGCTTTGCACTTTTGTGTATTCCTTGAATTATGTGAAATTTCATTACTTTAACAAATAAGGTGTTTTTACACCTATTATAGTCTTAGTGGGAAGAGTTATAATGAATTACATAAATTCATTATGGCTCTTAAGTCTCTCATCTATCTTCTAACTAGTAAGTAAGCTTATGCTCATGTTTTTCTGAAACATCCTAACGTTCTATTTCTTACCGATTAATATTTGAGATAGTGTCTGTGGACTGACACAGACCCCTCAAGTCAGACTATAACCCACAAGCATAGTCAGACGCTGTTCCATTACGCATAAGTATAGAAATTACAAGCATTCTGAGGACAATCGTGGCACATGAAAGTTGCTTGTTAGTACTATGACACTAGGTTCCCTCTGCTTGCGCTACTATTTACTATAGGATACAACGTGAGGCTAAAAAGATAAACATTCTCCCTGAGTCGATACAAATCTAAAACTATTTCATGTATAGCCCAACAATAAAGATGTCAAGCATAATTTCAATGGAGGACCACAAATTTCACCTACATACATAGTCCACATTAAGCTCATCCACCCACTAACTGGCAAGTCCTATCATTATGCTCATGTCTTTCAGGAGTCGTGTATCGGACGTGCGGTTCACGTAATGTATTTTGGCTGAACGCCAGTCTCGCTGTCGTAGTCTCCACTTCGATTTGCTGTACGATTCAACGAGTCCATTTGGTTGGATATTGGTTTCGGCGACGTGATTAAAGTTGCTTCCAGCCGTAATAGATTGTGTTCTGATCTAAAATTAAGCGAGCTTTTGTTTAAGCTGTTGTTGAATTGTAAGATTCTAACAGCCTCGCCTCGGGCTCAGTGGTGATCTACATATGTTGTTATCCAAAATTTACTTTGAATCTCAACATTATCTATGTACATACATATATTCCAAAATTTTGAAGCAAGATCTTAATTAACCATTCAGAACTATTCTATAATCAAAGTTATGCAGGAGTATATCAACGGTTATGTTAACGTAAACGTCATAAACCTACTATATATTTCGTTAATTTTACTGATCTCGTTGAAATCCGCATACAGCGTATACAACAAATACTTCCAGGTCACTATGTTCTCCGCTAACCACTCAAATTTTCATGTTGAGTGACGGAACTGAACGCCGCACCTTATCTTGATGCCAGTACTAGAAAAAAAATCATCTCTGAGTTAAAATTGGACCCCCCACTAAAAAAAACAATAATTCTACGTTAAAATACTCGAAAAAAATAATGAATATAAAGAATCTGTATCGTCATTCAACGGTAGAAACTAGACCTCATTTTAACTACTAGTTTAAGTCTAACCTCTAAAGTAATATACTTATGCATGTTTAAACATTTTTACCATAAATATGAAATTATAATAATAATTTAAAATATATAATCCACAAACATTATATAAAACTTATTTCTAATTAAAACTGAAAAAACATGTTCACTCCATATTAAAACTACTATTTAATCACAATTGGAACGAGTTATGGTCCATTTATAATTAAATTTAATTAAAATTTGTAAACACGAAGTATTTTATAGGCGTTTGAAAAATCTATTCACTTGATTTCCCAGAGCGCACGTTATAGTAACAATCTTGTTACCTGCAAGACGTTAGTTAGAACAATGGGTACACTAACAACAAATTGCTGTGGAGCAATTTTGATGCTTTGAATATTTATGGGAAATTTGAATATCGAAATTTTAGATGTCAACACCGTCAGGTAGTTTTAATTTGAACTTTTTATGGGTCACATCATTAATTGTTGCAGACAGATATGCAAATAGCTTGTTATTCGAAGTTTTTGTCAATTTATTGCGATAAGCTTTTTTTATATACATATACATTTGTATTATAAAGCTGAAAGATTTGCTTAGTTAAACGCGCTAATCTCCGGAACTATTCATTAGATTTGAAAATTTTTTTTATATGGTCCATTTATCGTGGCACTACAGATTGTATTATATTACATTATTTGTCACGATGTCACTCAATGTGCATGCGTTCAAAGTTAGTTCGAGCACTAGGGCCCGTATTTATAAATCGATGTTGAGATGCTATTTTCTTTTAATAGATTTTTAGAACGGCTTCTCAAAATCGATCTCAGAAAAATGGACAGATCTATTTGTCACATATCGTACAAAATCGTAGTTGTACCTATTTTATCATACAAGCGAAGGCAAAAACTAGTTTTAATATAAATAATCATTTAATTTCAAGCTGTTACTATCGCCAAATATCAGCCAAATACATTCAAATTACACAGTGAATATCAAAATACTTTAAAATCATAGTTTTCATTGGCAAAGCAAAATTGTTCAAAAATAGGAAGAAAAAACAAAAAAATAAAAAACCGCAAAACAAAATCTCATTTACGACTTACATAAAAAATAAAATAGCTTTTATTCTGTTAGTCTGTTCTAAAAATACTTTGATTCATTCGAGAGCTGGTACAGTGTGGCACGCAGTGTGAGCTCCGCTGCACAGTGTAAAGGTATATAGCCGGAAGTACTTTCAAATCGCAAGTTGTTACCTGTTGTACCCGAGGCTTTACTTAGTGATTTCCCATGTGCTCTGGCGATAGCCGAATGGATCACGAATTTTTATCATCCACTTATTTTAACGTTTCAACGTCGTGATAAATTAAAATTTTATTTTTAGTGAACGACCTATTTTTGGTGAATGTTTTTTTATATACAAGAAAATATATTATTTATATGATACTAATAATAAGTAATCGGCCGTCGTGGCACAGTATAGCGTAAACTTGATGTTTATGGGTTCGATATTCAAATATTTTTTTATTAGCTTCACGCTGTATCTCGTACAGCAAGAGAGCAGTGTTGAAACTCTCTCATCCCATTAAGACACTTCCATTTACCACTTTCATCGAAATCAAACCCACAAACTGTCAGGTACGAATACGTATATAAATATTCACTCTTAAAAAGGGATATTCACTGTTTCACATTCACCTCTTAAACTTTATTGCACTTTTAAATGTAATAAATAAAATAAATTTTCATCATTCAGTATCTTACTATATCTTAATATTTCTTGTGTACTCCGCTGTGCTAGTAAAAGCGTGACCACGACCGGCTCATATGAACATTTAACTGTGTAATGTTCAATTACTTAACTTAAATGTCCGCTAACCTCAGTTTTAACCATAGTTTATTTTGTAACATATCAGGGTATATTAACCGATGCATTAGTCGACCGCATCCAGTTAAATTTAACTTTGTCTGTACAATTAAGCTTGGTTATAGTGTTTTGTACTAATGTTCTTAATAATAGTCTTACAAGCGTCCCTGTTCTTGGTTAAATTAAGAAGAGATACATATATATAGAATAAATGCGCTTACGACTTCGTATACATAAATTTTACTGTCGACGAAAACTTTTAGCTTGATATTTTTTAATAATAAATATGTTTTGGTGGCCGCTGTAGCAACGGCACAACCTGTGAACAATTCGGTTCGATTCCCACTTGGGGAAATTAATTAGTTTTAATTTTTTGCTCTGCTCTGTCAAGAAGACAAAGCAAGACGATGAGTTCGGCCTCTCAACACGCAGTCTCTAAAATTGGGCAGTGGGTGGAGAACGGATTGAACGGAGTGAACGCAGAGCTTTTTCATTATTATAAATGTGAACATTTAGTCACCATCTCCATTTAACATAAAATATTTATTTTCATCACAACACGAAGATATTTTCTATTTTCACTGACACACAGCACGTGTACAATAGCATTGTCATGAGATGTATAGAATGATATGCAAACAGACGACTTCCACCTTTTATTCGGTTTAGAAGAATTTACATACTCATACATCTTTTAAAAACAACGGTAGATTTTTTAGCTTTTTTGCTATTTTAACAGCTTTTCGTTTGTACTTATATTTACATTCTACTTTGCTAGTGAATCAAGTTTGGAACACACTGTTGTTTGAAATTTTTGATGAGTTCTTATTATTTTATTTACTTAAAGTTCTTCTTAGCTTTAGCTCATATGATAATTTCCCCAAACATAAACCTACTCACACCCCTCCACTAAACCTCCGTCATAATATGACGTCACACGTGGCTACGCCAACGTCACGTCAGGCGGCCCATTGATTCGATAGCCAACATTCTATACCTCAAATCTGTTCGCACTGTGACCTACTTAGCGCGAGTCAACCCCCGCACAATGGCCGCGTTGCATGGCATCGTTGTGTGCTTACCCAACATTAATTAGCGCGGGTTCGTCACAAAAGATTGCAGATGGAATGGAATGGAATGGAAAAAAATGCAATTTTGTATCTACGAATACCTACTGTTTATACTACCGAATATATTTGCTGTGGAATTTGCGATAATGATTCTTTAATGGGATGCTCGAATGATTTGATGATGAATAGATAAGTAAGGCCTCACGATTTTTTTTGCGTAGTTGGTTGGACTCTAACGTAAGACATTTACTTCATCGCGTGTTGACTGAGGAAACTCAACTACTTTTCATGCAAGGATATAAAATAAAAATAAAATTCTCGTATAAAAAAAAAGAAGAGAATTGAGGTCATCGTGGCGTAGGGACACAAGGGTGCGATTGTAAACGCAACGGTTGTGGGTTCGATATCTATCTGAGGGAATGAAATATTTTAATATATCTACTACCACATCTACCACTAGGTAACATATCGTACCACAAAGCGACAAAATAAAAATAATATCCAAACAATCTTACAGAGACACCAACAAATAATAAGTAAGAGTAATGATATGTCCAAATGACTCGAGTCCTGCAACGATATACTGCCTCATATAACGTACGGTACTGTCTAACAGTCCATTACTTACAGAGGTACAGTTATTTGGTAATCTTGCTTTATTTGTAAGTGCTAAGATAATAGCTTGTTATTGTTGCTAGGTGTGGGTTCAAATTTTTAATTGTTACATCAGTTAAGTGTGATGTGACACTAAATCTATTTGCTTAAAGCTCAGCTTTAAATAATAGAGAAAAATAAAGCGATACTAATAAAATTGTTAAATATTGTAAGAAACATGTGCGTGGCTTTGAGTTTCATAATGCGTAGTGATAAAAGCAAGGTTAGACAAAAGGCTGTGTTGAATACTGCAGTGCCGTGACTGGTTGTGGATTCGATTCCCACTCGAGGTAGTGAAATTAGAAATATATTTACATTTATATTCTCATTCTGGTGTCGAGGCAAAGCTTGGCGTTGATTGCACCACTCAACACGCAATGCCTTCAGAATCGACAGAAAATGGAGAACGGAATGTCTTAACACTAGACTCGCTCTGCCTACCTACCCTGCTGTATGGGATATAGCGTGAAGCTGACTATTGACAATGAAAAACAAAATAAATACATTACATATCGTTGAAGTGTTGTCCAATTCGACGGAATTACTCGACCCTAAGAAATGAGCCTTGAATTCTGTGCAATTGTGATTATCCCGGACCCTCGGAAATCCTTACAGAGTTGATGGAACCTCGTAACGATTTACCAACTGAGGTAAGCCATTAATTATACTCGCCATTTTGATATATTATATCTATTATAGAAACTGTAATATTTTTAATATATATATTGGTTATAGAGCATGAAATGACTTAGGCTTACATATAATGCATTTGAAGCAATTTTATTTTTTTATTTGACACAGAGACGCAGTTCGGTTGTTCAATATTGTCGATACAAATGATGATACTAATTTTACTAAAAAAAGTAAATCAAATATCTTATAAAATTTTGTAATACTAGTTCTTTTTACATATGTAAGCCTTAAATTCTTTTCTTAGATTTCTTACAAATGTAAACCGTCAATAATAATTATTGAAATCTGTGGATGTAGTTTAAATGAATTACAGAATTGCATCCCGGTATTCAACATGCAAAATTACATAGAAATCTGTGAAATATAAAACGTATACAATTCTTATTACATGAACAATTTATTTTTTAAAAACAAAAATACAAAGAAAATTCGTCTTTTAGATTTATACTAGAATTTTATCTTTATTTCAGTAAATTTAGGTGCTGAACTGACAAAAATTCTAAACATCTTAATGTTTTCCTAGCATAGATACATAGACCTGCTGTTGGCAGCTTTATTTGCTGACTATAAGTTACCGCCCGCTGTGAACAAAATAAATTCTCCCTACTAAAGTCGATTTGATCGAAGTTTTTAGACATTTTGCTGTTATTATTAAAACTTTTTTGTAAATATATAAAATGATGTAAATAATATATGATGTATATTTTCTAGTAAATACATTGAGTGTTAACATATATGTGAGTGGCAGTAATTAGAAATATGTTTTTTTTAATCACGTTGAAGATAATTATTCTTCTCTCTCTATATATATATATATATATTTCTACAATATAGATTTCAACAAACAAGCAAAATGCCAAATATTTCCAGTTAATATCAATATGTCTATATATATTCTATACTAAAAGTTTCAAATCACCTAGCACATACTAACTGGCATTATTCCGTTCAACATCCGTCATCTGAATGCCAAAGACTGTAATTTTCACATCAAACTATGATAATACATTATGATTTGAACAACTCTATTACATTTAGCTATTGAATAATAAACGTCGAGCCAGCGGCAAGACGTGATCCACCCGACCAACTACGTGAGGAGCCTTCGCAATCAACAGTTTAGAGAAATAATGCATCTACATAATTTCTAACTAACAAAAATGCACTTTATTACCCCCAACTAAGATCTATTCCTATGAAAATATGGTCTCAGATCATCCGTTTTAAGATTAAACTTTTTAAAGTTGGGGTTCCCCAATTTTCTGGGCAATTCTCCCAGTCAGGATGTCCATTGTCGCCGTGAAATGTGTGCTGGATAGTTAAATAGGCTGGGTAATTTATGATCTTTGAGAACTTGGTCCCCGTGTGCGTTCAATGGAATGGAATGCAATCGCTGTGTTTTCAAACTTAAATTAAAAACCATAAACTTTTGTCGATATCATCTTCATGAGCTTTTCAAGATGAGGAGTTTTAATGAATAAATTAGATAGCATCTTGAAGAAGTTTCATATTAAATGAGTTTATTAATAATGATTAAGTTAGAGACCGGCGTGTCGCAGAGGCACCAACGTTATAGAGGGTTCGATTCGCACTCGCGTGGATGTATATTATATTAATTCGCTTTCTTATTATACAAATGGCTGCCAATTGAAACATGAAAAGTAACAGAAGCCACTGTCGATAATCTGTTTCACTCCATATAAAGTAACAGTTAAAAACATACCAACAAAATAGTCCAAATGTCTCGGACATTGTAAATATTTGTATAAGTAATGGCCGTTTCCGATGTAAAGGAAAACAACATGAAAAATTACGAGGGTGTGTGTTGTCTTCACTTTATTTAATACAAAGTACAAACGAAACATTCAGTAGAAAAAAAAATATTTTTTTTTCAATGTTTATTTTTGAGATAATATCCTTTTTTTTTCATGATTTTTTTAGATTTTTTCACAAATTGCGGATTAGACTGATGTAGCATATTATTAAATAATTAAATTCGTAAAGTAATGTAGTACTCGTACCAATCAAATTTAAAATTCAAATGTAAATGTAAAATTCAACGCAGTTATCGTATAATTGCCATGCATTTTTCATCAACAGCACCAGGAACATTTTTATTTTTAATATCTAATTTAACCTTAATGAGATTGAACCTGTGCTATAAAAACAATAGCTACCAAAAAGTATTTATTTCATTTATCAAATCGATAATCACATCCACTAAAGTAAATTAAGATCACTTGGAACGCACGTTAGAACAATTTACTGTTTTCAGAGTAAATTCCGTTTAGTCCAGTCTATTCTATAGCTCCTAAGTGTTTCCACCCACTTAAAACTCGGCCCTAGGTAGTGAATTGGGTCACGTTGAATGCAACTATATATTGTACTTGTATAATATTTGAAGGAATTTATTATAACGAGAAAAAATGCTACTTGTGGAGAAAGGAACGAAAGTGGGATCGGAGTGGCTTACTCTTCCCACTTCTTTCTTCCCCACTCTTCGATCCCACTGACATGCTGCGCGGGATACAGCGTGAATACTATTAATACAAGTTAATATTCGTCGCTCGCCTTTGAATTTGGATAAATCCTCTCTTAGCAGCGGCACGCTCAACAATTTATGCTACTTATCTTCTTGCAATATCTATCTATGTCAAGCTTGGTCTATATATACATCTTATAATTAATATTTGAAGTGCCCAATTTCAAAATTCGAAAAATCGGATTATTTTCAGAAATTATACAAAAATAATTTGAAAGGAAATAAAAAAAGTCTTTATCATTTATTTTTTTTCTTTTTATTATTTTTTTTAGAAAACCCAGTAGATAGTCCGTTCTCCACTTACAGTATTTTTTCATGTTACCATAGCAAAGAAATGAAAATATTTGATCCCTCAAGCTGCAATCGAACCCAAACCACCACCACGACGCCCTACTAATTGTGAGATGATGACAACTGACGTAATATATGATGACACAAAAACTCAGTATCCTGTTATTTCATATTTCTAAAATATCAATTTACTTAATTTATCAATACAATAAATAGAACGATTTTAAAACCTACTGTGCCAAGAAAAATAAATGAGTGCAATCTCTATTAAATAAGAGCTCAGGCACTTACATCTTAAATTGCATCGCTGCTCTGATACAAGGCATTAGGTATAAGACAATTTGAAACGTGTCAGAAATTTTAGATAAATTGTGTGAAAGATAAATTGAGGCTGTGTCGGTATTGAAGCACAAGCTTGAGACTATAAGCGGGACGGTCGTGGGTTCGATTCCTATTAGGGAGAGTGAAATATTTAATATTTTCATTTTCCTCGCTCTTGCAACGAAGCAGCGTTAAGTTCCGCCAGAGTAGTATTCTCCAAAGTGAGCAACGGAAGTTTGATAGAAATATTAAAATCTATAATCTAATAGAATTAGTCCATAGATTTTAGTAATTAGGATTTTAGAAATAAGAAGAAATAAGAAGAGCTCAATTGACGAGGCACTGTGTGTTGAGTAACGGAGATCAGCTTAGCCTCCACTTCGACAGCCACTGCTTTGCCTCTTATCAAAACAAAAAACAAAATAACTTATTTTTAATTCTCGGAATTAGAACCCACTATAACTACCTTTACGTTATCCCATTGCGCCTCAACGAACTCAGTAGTTAACTACAATATAATAGTTTTGTAAATAAAATACGAAAACGTAAGACACGAGTTTAAATAAACTTTTAAACTGAATTTGTAACATGAGAGAAATTTGCTGTGAACGCGGAATATATTCAAAAATATAAATCCTCACCGTTTTCCCTACACCAATACTTTTTAAGTTAGAGTCTGAAGTTTAAAGTTGAATTTTATTACATTTAACATAAATACAACGACATTTGTGTTTAGGGTTTGGTTTTAAATGTGATGGTAGTGCATTCAATTCCTTTGAAGGAATTTTTTTATAATAATTGGGCAAGAAATACGTTGAAAAAAGATCGTATATTCCTATATGCTATATGCTTAAATAGAGGTAATCTAGTGTCAAGACACTCCGTTAACCATCATCCGCCCAATTTTTCAGACGTTGCTAGTTGAATGGCGGACTTAAAGTTAGCACACAGTTTGACTCTTTACCTGAAAAGTGGAAATCGAACCTAAAACCGTCATTTGGTGTGGTATAACAGCTAAAACTGCAAAAAAAAATTTTGTCACTATTTTTCAGAATCCTCTTTTCAAGCTACTAACAATCAACCCATAGCCCCGCGAATTTTCAACCACAATCAGTTCAGTAGTACGTTACGTGAATAGAAAACGATTCTGTTAGTGCACGTCGAATAAAATTTTCGTTTTAAATTACCAACCCTTTTCCATGCAAAATTTAAACTTTTTAAGCTTCTCAAATATACTTTCGCGATTATAGTTAAGTTTAATATGATCTTTATTACTATAAATTGAGTAGTGAGGCAGGTGCATACTGCACGTGAAACTGTAAACGTCACATATTGGGTGTTCGATTCCTGCTCGCGGAAATTAAAAATTTAGTTGATATTTTTTATTTATGTTCCCGAAGTGCGCACCGTAAATTCATTTGCTATTCTTATGAGTTGGACAAAAAAAATCTTTAAAATAATATTTTTAATGTTGTATTTGATTAGTATTAAATTAAAATAATTAAAAATATTAATAAGTTAAAGGTAGAAATATCTTCACACTCCACAAACAAATAATACAATAAAGATAGGTTAATACAATGAATTTTTCAAGCAAAATATCGTTTAGGTGATAGCGGCCTGGGGTTGCAATCTTGGCTAAATTGCAACAGCCTTTAGAGCCCGGCCTCTGCCTTATATTACTATCTACCTTACTATTAAGAGCGAGGTGTTCTCGACAGGATAGACACGTTGTATAAATGGTACGATGGAGAACTTAATTTATATGTGTTATTTGAAAGTTATGGTTTTTTCAATATAAAAGCAGTACATTTAATTTATTTATGTCAGTAGTGGCCACTGGCTCTATGTTTAATTAGACGGAAAAAAGGTAATCGAAATCTTTTACTACTGGGCTCCCTTAGAATATCCTGCTACAGTATCCTTTATACTGTACTGAACCTAGAAAATAAATTATATTAAAATATACTTGAAGGAAGTTGCCTATATGAGATAAGATAATAAGAAAGAACTGGGTGTCCATAGGTAACCACAGTAGACGTGACTGCCATGCGAAATCCAACGAAGTTATTTTATATTGATACAATAGACTTATAAAAGTGTAGAGCTTTCGGACGCTGTTATATATATATTATGAATACGGACAATGTATTTTAAGCTTTTATTGAACTTGCCATGCTAGTATGTGTATTGGTGTATGTAGAATCTGGTAACCTCAATTGTTACCATTTCCCAATGTCCGATTGAGTCGAAATTTATATAACCACTTCAAATCCGATGAAAATAACATATAATTATTAATATTAATGAGGCCAGTTATGGCTGAGGGACACAAATTGTGACACGCAAATGTCTCCAGAATTCGGTGGAAGATGAGGAACAGAGCAGGTTCTCTCTGCATATCCTGCTGTGTGGGGGATATAGCGTGATACTAAAAAAATATTTTTTTTTATCCAAAATGGCCACCGCAACAAAATGGCTTACAAAAGCTTGCACAACACACGTAACATAGGTGTCAAATGTATTTTATTTTATAATTTATATATGGTTTAAAATAGCTTGCTATACGCGGGATACGGTATACCAAGAAGAAGAAAAACAAATGTAATAGATAGATAGTGTTGTAGTAAAAGTAATTTACGATTTTTAAATATTTCTATATAAGTTTCATAAAATAATGAATATTATATAAAAAATATATATCATACATATTTTTATTTAAACAGAGTAGTATCGGAATGTGATATAAAATTATTATTAATTTATTAATTGTCTCACGTAATATATTATATTCATATTTACAATAAGCATCACTATTTACGACAAAATGTGGCGTTGGGTTCCGTACAATATAAAAAGTGACTGTAATCCACAAAATATATAATAACTGGGTGAAATTATTATTTATATTTTTGGGTCTACAAGAAAAAAAAATAGGATTCAACCCCACAGCTATTAACAAAGTAGAACATGTCACTAAAATACATAAAGACATTGCTTTAGAAACTAAGCTAAATATTTGAAATAATTAAAGAATCAACGAGTAGCAAACCACTAGACCGCTAGAAAATGAAGAAAGAAAATTTTAATTGGCACCGAGATGAAGATGCTGGGTCCAGTGAAGATAGTGGCAGCGTTTTCGTTTTAGAATTCCTACGCTTTACCGTTGCCAAGTTATTGGGCAAAGCGTTTGGATTCTAAAACGAAATAGCTTGCCTTTCTACAGTTGTGTCTCTAGTAAAGAAGAAGACGTCTTCAAGTGGATCGCTGGTATTGATGTAATGTGTTATTTCATTTCATCATTCATTCTTCAGTTTCTGCCGATTTTTTAAGACATTGCATGTTGCATGGCGGAATTCGGCGCTGTTCAATTTCTTATTACAAAAATAACATTGAATAATTTATTTCCTCGAGTGAGAATCGAACCTGCGAGCGTTCGACACGTCGTGTTACTGCGCCACGATAGCTTTATTCTCTTTTTCTGTCTCACAAATATAAAACGCGATCCATTTAAATGCATGAGGCCTTTTCGATTATTTTAAGTCGTTAGCTGTTTTATTTTCCCATTTCAATGACTATAACGCACGTTTGTACTGTACAAGGGAATTGTATGAGATCAACCTTTGATTGAGTCGATCAACCTAATGTCTGTCTGTGCTTTATGTAATGTCTACAGATGGAAATTAAATTTGATCAAAAAATATTGTTATGTAAGTCTTGTATTACTAACTGATAGACAACGCACAGACGATAGTATTAAACTTAGAAAGTTCGTAAGACACTTCGTTTCCTACTTTCCGCCGCACAACAATAGTTTTTATTGACATTGACAGTGCAAAGCAATTAAAATATTAAATATTTTATTCTCCTGAGTGGGTGTCGAACCCGCACCTGCGAGTCTACAATGGCAGACACTTCGCCACGATTCTTTGTAAGCATAACACGTTACTTACATAAAAAATGAAACTTATAAATCTTATCAGGATCAAAACGAAGACCAATAAATAAAATATTTAAGGATCTATAACCAATTGAGCTAAAGTTCACGTCCTATGTCCATGTTAAAATTATTATAATAAAATTAAAAAGTAAATCCGCCATTCTTAAAATAAAACCTAATTATTCTTCTAAGCATTCACGGACTTGGGTGGAATAGACAATATGAAATTGACAATTTGACAATTTGAGGCTGGTCGTGGCGCAGTGGTACAAATTGTGCTGCACAATCGACTGGTTGCGGGTTCGATTCCCACTCGAGGAAAGAAAATATTTATTTATGTTTTCATTTCTTCGCTCTGGTGAAGTCAGCCGTGTGGTCCCGGCTTAGAATAGGATCACCCTGGTACTGTAGGTGTCGTAAGAGGCGACTAAAGTACGTGTGGAAGAGTCATGTCGCCAGTAATGGCAACACGCATGGGCAGACTCGACCGGATTTAATACCACCCCCGGCATCTTAAACCGGCGTGAAGTAGTGGCCCTTGCCACTGCGTTTCGCATTAGGTAATGCCGGGCTCCGGTGCCCTTCATCTCCACCTTAAAAGGCTGGCAACGCACTTGTGGCTCCTCTGGTGTTGCATGGGGTCGTGGGCGGCGGTGATCACTTACCATCAGGTGACCCGTACGCTCCTTTGCCTTGTCCTCTCCCATAAAAAAAAAAAAAAAAAAAAGAAATGAGTGTTAAGACAATCGATTCTCCTTTAATTTTATTTATTAAATCTTAATATTATTATTTTAACAAAATTTATTTTGTCTTTTTTGCTTCACGCTGTATCCTGTATATAACGAGCATGGGCAAATGTAACTTAATGTTAAAACACTCCATTCGGAAATCCAAATAGAAATCAAATCTACATCCGTCGCGTTTACAGTTCGACATCGTTCCGCTGCGCCACGACGGCCCTAATTGATAATATTTTTTATAGAATTAAAAAAAAAACAAGACAAATAACATAGGTTCTTCAAGAGTAAGAAAAATAAAGTATTATTACACGCTCTAGCTAAGCGTATTTCATTGTATCGTTATGACGTCATACGCTACGTTATAAGTAGAGACTCTTTATGGCCCCCGTTACGGCCATCCTAAGGACGCCACATAAAACTCATGGAATAACTGTTCACTTTTGTTTTACAGCTGGACCGTTAAAAATATTATTTTACACACCATGTGTTTTAGTTGGATATATGATGTTTAGGGACTTATGATGATATGGAGAGGCCAGGTAGAGATTGTAAGTTCGATTTCCGCTGGGGGAATAAGTTATTTTCACTTCTTCATTAGTGCAATGCAAAAGTGGTGTCCCCCAAACGCTATATCTCGAAAATTGAGCAGAAAGTGGTCCTACTATATGCGCGATTAAACTTTTTTTAGCTTTACCCTGTATCCCGCAGGTAGCAGGGCAGGCATAGGGAACTTCTCAATCTAGTGTTAAGACACTCCGTCCCCATTAAGACACTTTCATTCCCCGCTGGATAAATTTTAATATAAAAAGGGTATGTATATGTAATGTATATCATTATTCAATTTAATATGCCAGCGAGCAACGATACTGTAGACAGTAAATTTAACTTTGAGAATAGTATAAAATACAAGGACTTTGTGGTAAAGTTATTGAATATCAATATTTACTTAGATAATACAGTAAAGGCACTATTAAAATAATTTCTTATTATTTTTGGAAAACAATTCGAATAAACAAACATTAATGCTCTCGTATTACTCCAATATTTGGCGAAAAGTGGGAAACGAAAGTGATGAGAACGAAATATCTTAAACCAGGTATCCAGGTTCTGCCTACCCTGCCTTTTGCGAAATATATCGTAGAGCTAATAAATCAGTTCAGATAGAAAATTCTCAAATTCACACCCTATATAATATATAATCCACAGTCCTAGCAGTCGTAACGAACAAGTACCGAATCAACAGGCAAACCAATATACTAAATGTATAACACATGTAAAATGATCCCCGAAAAATATGAAAATCGGCATTTCCAAAATAATACCCGGTACACGATTTATCCGCACTAAAACCCGGTGATCTCTCAATCAGAGGGGATTACGCCCGACGACCAATTCACCAATAATTGTAAAATATACTTGGGTGCAGATTTTTTTTAAGAATAATATTGTAAATGATGAAGCTTTTTATTTTGATATGCACAATTCCCATTGTAAATGGATTTTTTTTCATTAATATTATACATATTTTCATAGGAAAACCTTTAAAATTTTAAACACCGAATGAATGGCAAAATTATCGCCGTACACTTTCATTGCCACCAGAGTGGGTAATTGAAAACAATTATTAGATACAAAAATAAGAATATTTTCCCATATAACTTAGAAAACTGTGTTAGTTTTGTTTTTCCTGTTAAATTGTATTAATTTTGTTTCAGTCCACATTAATTAAAAAAAAATGAGAAGCGTAATTAATATGGCGTAATTTACACAAATTAAATTTTAAAGAAAATTTCCAGTCACTTCAACATTCTATATTCTTAAAGCAGATGAAAGATTATCTGAGCGTGTTTGAGAAAAGTGTCAGATCGATATCGCATAAGTGTCATTAACATATCAACAGCGGGCTCTGGCGAAGGGCCAGCACAGTATATATTATCTTCTAATAAAATGGAAACAATGTGCACTCAAAAATATAAAGATTTAGAACAAAATGGCGCAAAGTTCAGCTTTTGTCTGATGGACTTAATCGGTGCTTGTGGTTCTAATATGTGAGAATCATCGTCATGATCTACTTACTGAACTAAATTATGTCAATGATGTTTTTCATACATTTTTTTAGCTTCACGCTGTATCCCGCACGCAGCAGTGTAGGCTGAGGGACCCCAGTGCTATCCATTCTACAGTTTTTAGCACTTTTCTAAAATTTAAATTACAATTATTGGTTTTATTATAAACTAACATCATCGTTCCTTATAATAAAATTATACCATAGAAATTAAGTATAACAATAGTTTACCGAAAAATATATTTTAAATCACTGTAGTAGTACAATACGTGTCAGTACCAACCTCATCAAAGTGCAGAAACACGTCATAAATACGAAATAATATCAAAAGTCATGTGCATTATACTATGTTCAGTTCAATATGAGTTTAAAATCTCAATTAAAAAAAATACATATACAATAAGCAAACACGCTTAATTTAAGATAAGAAAACACAAAGAATTAAGTTGACCGGTAGAAGTAAAAAAAAAAAAAGTATTCTGTATACCCTTCTGCTTTTTGCGGAGCACAATGCGCTCGCCCAGAATTGCAACCTCTTTACAAAAAGTCACGAAAAACTTGGAACGTTTCGTAATAAGAATTTCAGGCGAACTGCATTTTAGTCTTTTACTACAGTTAATTATAGCGAAAAAGCTAGAGGCTTTAGAATATGTAATCCTTACAGTGAATCTATTTAAATTACTATAATTTTTTCCAGAACCTCATGTTGTTGTTTTTCCACCAGAGGGAGATTGCTGAGTTTTTAAAATGTGTACGTGGCCCATGTTCCATTTAATTAAATGTCCATGAGACATGCTGTGACATTACACGTATGCCTGACATTTAATATTTTATGGATTTTTTTACTACTTCTGCTCGATTACCTACTTTTGACAAAGCAAGACTATTTATATTTATATTTAAGATTAATTTTATTTCTGGGTTTTAATTTAATGTAGTTTAAAATTACTAAAAAATAATAGACACTGTATTTGTGACCTAATTTGTCTGTAAAGGTAAAACTGAAATTTTGTATTTAGGTAGGGTTCATTAGAGCACATCAGCGATGCCTTTGACCGAGTTCAATACCCAGAAACCTAGTGACCCTATACTGCTAGTGTCATACAATTAGGCGTGCCAGAATTTCTTAAAAAATACTATGATACCAGAAAAAGTACAAAGATATAATTTTAACTGAGTTGCCTGATTGCAACCCTGGCGAAGCTCCAGCATTTCTCTACCTCCAAATCCAAAATATAACTGAAGTTTGCTTGCGATGTTCAAGAATCTTTGAAAACGAATTCACTGTGGAAGAAAATTGTTGATTTTAGGTGTTGGTACTGTTTTCCAAATAGACTGTTGTTTGTATATTCCAAACGTAACAATTTCTAGCTCCCTTACAATTTCGTCATCTTGCTGTAAACTATCAAATATTCCTCAAATTTTGACTTATAACCTTTCACCTAGAATCTACAGTTTTTTAAACATTTTGTAAAGCTCTGTTACCTTCCAGTTATATTCATGTGATGGTTTCGTTTCATTAGAGGTTTAATGTTGGATGCATATATAATACACTAATGAACACTAAATAATAAATTAATAGTTATATTACGAATGTATTATATTTATTAATCTATCCATATATACATTCATGATTATCATCCTGTTATGTTATGACTTTAAGTCACAAGATCATAAAAACCATTTTCGGTTGCTCAAACTATAATAAGCTTACATCATTGCCCAACTATGTGTATATATTTACACGCGAAATCCAACCTTGAAAGCTCGCGTCATATTTGTCTTGCCTCATTTAAGCTCGACGTTACATCAGAAGCGAAAATACGTAATGAATACATAAATGCGGTAGGAAAACTGATAATAGAAATTGAACTCTAAACAATATTTCTTACGGTCCCTTTTGCGATGTATATTGGTAGTTGATAAAAAAATAAGCATGATATGAGCGCCAAACAAAATCAAGGGAAATATAGCGTCTATTAAACGGTAATGGAGAGTATGTAATGCGAATTGAATCAATAGGCGGTCTGATATACTTTGCTTGAAGGAAATTTTGGCATGACTTGTTTCACTGTGAATATATACGTATACATATCTACCCTACATGCATCTATCATTTATCTTTCTTATCATTATTCAACTTTAAGGTAACAAGTTAGACACGATAGATATGGTGAATAAAAAACAATTCAAAAATAGTTTATTTTTTAGCATTTAGAAGATTAAAATTATTCATCATTTATTGATAAAATTTGTAAATATTTTCACAAATATCCTGCTTCAAGTATGGTATTCTCTTTATTTTCAGCTTGATCACTAAATAAGGTCGTAAATATTATACTATATGTTATATCGCTGTTCTATAAAGGAGCATAAATAAAATTCTAATTATACAGGATGCTACAATAAATCAATCAGAAATTAAAATTCCAACTTGAATGCAGTACATGAGTAGCTGGAATATTGCCACGATAGACCTATTAGTTCATCATTATATACAGTGTATCCATTATAGGCTAATTTGCATAACAATAGGCAGTTATAAATTATTACTATCGGTCAATACATCAGAGATAGCAGTGTAGTTTTCAAATAGATACATGGTGTTTTTTATTGCTGCGGTAATTGTTTTTTATATTGATTTTACAATATTAAAGATTTGAATTGTTGTGAATTGAATTATTATGATATTTGCTGTAAATATGTTAATTAATTAATATCGTATTTAGACACAGACATTCCGGGACTACGAGGTAAGCTGAAAGGGCTTAGTGACTTAAAATTCTGCTGCCCAATACAACTCAATAACCTTCTCGGGCCTTAGCTTATCCAACTTGGTACAAGAAAACAGTTTACATATAACCATCACCTCGGCTGGAACTCTTAATCATCATAATATAATAAAATATGTGAAACAGAGTGTCTTAAAACGAGATTCCCTTTGCCTACCCTGCTGTGAAACTGATAAAATTTGTTTATAATAAATTGAACACGTCAACTCCACCATGACAGCTAAAAACTTCCTTTTCCCTTATCTCATCCCAATTATCTTATTTACAATCTTAATGAGGTTTGTAGAGCTCTATCCGATTATATATTTAAAATGAATGTACTTCTAGGCCACGTGGAACGGTTTGACGGTGGACGGTGTAACCAGTGTAATTAAAGCTGGCGTACCGCTTAGTGAGCCATTTTATATTCATTATCTTCTGCCCTAGTTATAAACTGATGGCATCTAGAAATATTGTCCTTTCAGTATAAAATAATAGCATTAGTGAGTGCGAGATTTGTTGGGTTATATTTTCTTAGTATTTTTTTTTATTGAATGTGCTGTAAATTTGGTTACTTACTTAATGAGAGATACAGTGTGTTCCATTTATTATTTATGTACATATATAAACGTCTGCTCAGCTGTTGTAATGTAAATATACCTTAAATGGATATAGAATTTACAACTACTGCGGTGAAAATCTGACATCTATATATCTTCTTTTTTAATTTGATGGAAAAGAGAGAAACTTTAGTATTTTTTTATATTTATCGTATTTTAATACAATTTGGAATGAGCCTCGCACTTTTCCTTGTGACCAGAGCCCAAGTGGAAACAAAACCCTCAATCTTCCCGCTTACGCTGTGTTGCTGCTGACGCAGCGTGACAGTCTCAATATTTATTTATTGAATCTGAGAGAATCTTTTGATATTATAAGTGATATTTAAGCTACGTAAAATTTAAGTAAAAAATGGCACACAAGTATAAAGTGTGCCTGAAACGCTACAGTTGCATTCTCTTTCCACTTTAGTTTATTCGCTCTTGTGTCGAGGCAAAGCGTGGCGTTGATTTACGCTACTCAACTCCTCCAGAATTTGGCAGAAAATGGAAAACAGATTGTCTTACACGCCAAAAAAATCTAATACGAAAGTGTCTTCGATTTTGTATAAAAGTTTTCGCGAATGGATACTTACTGGGAGACTAACGAGGCGTATCGTGACTTAATTCAAGATCTTTATAATAAAGTTGAAAAGAAAATTCCGGTGAAAGTTGAAACAGATAGATTTCCAAAAATTTTGATTCCAGATTATTTTTTAATTAAGAAATAGTCCGGAGCTGGTTTAGTTGTGTTGATTCATTACAAGTGAAGTATAATAAAAAATCTACCAATGATAATCCTTCTAGGTTTTTCGGCATCGATTGCTGTAATTTATTAACACATTGTTTAATATTTATATTAACTCATTCTTCTCGATGTTTTATATATTATTTTGCATCACAATACTTATATTTCGACCAGACTGGGTAAAACAAATATTTATAAAGAAGCACCTTCACAAAACCCTCGTGTTATATTATGGACATAGGCAACTTCACGTTGTATCCCACTAGAGCAGGGTAAATAGAGGTTATCTAGTGTTAAGACACACCGTTCCCCACTTTTCGCTAAGTGGCGTAGCTCAATGCGCCGCCTGGGTAACAGAGAGAAGAAATAAAAACATTAATAAATAATAATTCATTCCTCCGAATAAAAATTGAACCCATTATCATCACGTTTAGTCACACACCTATGCCTCTGCGCGTTTTATTATATTAGATAGTATATCTAGCTTAAAAAGTAGGTAGGCCTTCATCTTGAAGCGTAAGCACATTGCGGCCGGACAAAAGCGCACTCTACGCCTGGAAGCCGGCCAACTTCTATCAATTTGGAATTTTCACTTTAGTTCTCTGTATAACTAGCGTTTCAGTTCCACTTATTTTAGTGGCTTGGACTTTTTGTTACTTACAGTAACATCGCATAATGATGCCGATAACCATTGAAAATGACAGATTTTGTTTAATAGTTCACTTGGAGCTGATTTTTTTAGCATAATGGTTGCGGGTTCGACACATAAGTTGGGGGGCGTTAATTCGCCTATAAAAATTCGAGATAGTGCGTGTCTAAAATATATTAAATTCTTTAAAATATGCAAGCGTACAAACAAAATAACAATAAATTAAAGTTATAAGAATCATATTTGTATATATATATTTTGGAAGGTAAACAAGCCCCGAGGCTATGAAGTAGGCAATTTTTTCAACTTTAAACTGTATTCCTAATGTATATGTACAATGCATGTATTTAGTATATTAAGTTGAATGAAGTTACAATACAATACAAAAGCTAGTGCTAAGACTCTTCTTTCTCCACCAGACTCCAAGATATTAGTTGAATGGTGGAGCTCAACGCCTCTTTTATGCATATCACACAATTATATAAAACGTACAGAAAGTTATCTTTTATTTCGTCTAAAATCAACTTGTGACTAAAACCAACATACAAAATAAACAGTTCAACAAAACTCTTAAATACAGAGATACAGTAAATAACACCAAAGTGTAGTTTTAAACAACATATTTAGCATTCTCTGGGGGCTTAGGTCTTGAAAGAATATTCTGAAGTCAAACGAAATGAGATATACAATATAATTTCCTGTTTTCTTCACATGACTAAGAAATTTCCTTTTATAAAGAAAAAATACATCGTTGAAATAATACGAGGTGAGTGCCACGGCACACCACTTATGTTGTGCCGTGGCACTCACTATATGACTGTAAACGCAACTTGTTGTGGGTTCGATCCCCGGTCGAGGAAATCCAATATTTTTTAAATATAGGTTTCTCAAATACAATTTTGCACTTTTGAAAAGTCATATATTATTCGTTGTTTAAAGTAAAGTGGGGAACGGAGTGTCTTAACACGAGATTCCCTCTGCCTACCTTCCTATGTGCTGGATATAATGTGGAGCTGATTTGAATCGTCAAATATACGAAAAAATAATTAATAAATGGTAGTTTACTTATGAATAATCTTATATATACAAACTCTCCCTTGAATTGGTGACTGACGAACAACGCATGGCCGAAACAACGAAATATAGGGGAGGACTGAGAGAGAGAAGGTGCTTCAGGATTGGGAGAACATAGGATGGCAAATGAAGTCATGGATGACAAGCTACAGATAGCGTTTTAATACAAACGACACTTAAGTAGAAGCGTTGAATGATAAATATGTGCGCTTACATTTTGGCAGCCATACTTAAAACTTTTTCGAAATTAAATCGAATATCTTCACAGTGACTGTGAGATCACGTCTATGAACTGGCTGCCTTCCAGTTTTACATTTGTGGCAAATGGGGACACGTAGGCTTGCTCTTGTTTCTTATGTCGAGCTTTTACGTGTGACCAAATTAAGTAACACTATCGTGGTGCACTCGTATGTAACTTGGTTTTGAGTTCTATTTCCTCTCTCTATTTTATTGTACTTATTCCCTAGTTGATAGGAACTATATATAGTATAGTGAATAGAAATGAAGAAATATATTTTATTATATTAATATCTTTAAATAACTTTAATACATTTTTAACGATTTTGTGTACCTTGTACCTTGATTACTCTGCCTATCATGAATGGATTTTTATAGTTCTCATTAAGTATGGTAGCAAATATTTCGAAAGTGATTCCATATAAGTTTTATGACAATCAGCTTAGCAATTCGGGAAAAAGTAAGAAAAAACAAAGAACAAAAAAAATTATATCTATTTACTTTTCTTTCAAAATGTTCAAGTAACAAAAGTATAAAAACAAAAATTAAAACAAAATATTATAAAGCGACGTCATTACATTGCCTTCACAGCTCAGTGTTGGCTCTACAAAATACGAACTGCATTTAAAATGGTGCCAGATGCTCGTTGTCATAAAACAAAATAAACATCTCAAGACGTACGCTTTGCCTCATTGTGCTATGCATATAGAACTTCTAGATGAAGCTGTATTATTTACCTTGCTATATTTATTCTATATTTACATTTTTCACGCTTTAATAAGGCAAAGTATAGTATAACACAATCGATACAGAGATAGAAAATATGGAAGAGAAAGAAAAGATAGAAGGTCCTGTAAATAGAAGAAGAGAATTTTTTTTGTCGCCTAATCTACTATTACTACTACTACTAACAGAAAAGTAAACCGAAAACAGTGAGCAATATAAAGGCTGCCACAGTCAAAGAGCAAGTTACTCAATGCAGCCAATACATTCACAACAAAAGTCAACCTGTACATTTATTAAATGGAAAATATAAAAACACACTGTAATAAATAAAGTTCAAATGTAATCTGCAAAAGCGTTCTCATGTAAAATCAAAACGCCAAAAGAGATCAAAACAAACCGCCATGTTTTCAAGAAAAGCGCCATGTTTTCACGAAACACGCCATGTTTTTACGGAAAAAAAGGCAAAAAATAATAATCGAACATGAAACAGCGGGAATCGCGTAAAGCACACTCTTCACGATTCACGTGGCATAGGGTTGTCACGTCATAAACTTTTAAAGCTTACATGTCCCGAAATGGTTGGAAAATACCGCTTGATATTTTACGTTGGCTTTAAATAAAATGATATATTTAGTAGTGCCGTCGTGGCCCAGCAGCACAGTATATAACTGTAAACGTGGCGATTACGGGTTTGATTATTACAGTAATAAATTGTTCTGGTAACAAATAATCTGGCAAAATTTGACGATACGTTAGGAATTCAGTTTTTAGTTCACTTTTGCTACCTTGCAACATGTAAGATACAGTGTTAAGGGGAAAGAGAAATAGAAATAGTGATCTGAATGAAATATGGACGCATTCAGATTATACAGTGAATCTTATCATAATGATAATGAAAGTATCTATATGTCGGTACAGCTTTCCAATTATTTTAGAGACATGGCTGTATTAGATAGTAAAATGCTTAATGCTATGAATCTATAAAAAAAAATAGTCATTCAATACACTCAAAAGTTAGTTCGAGTGCATTAAATTTCTTTAGAGTCGGTTGAGTGCTTTTTTTTGGCTTATATTACGAGATGAAATCCTCACTGAACTTACAACTATTGCAGCAATCCACATACATTCATTTTCTGTAAATATTATATAACCTAGTTTTAAGAAAATTATGAACGATATTAAAAAGTAATGTCTCATAATGTATAAAATTTGGGTCGCGAGAAGTGGCAAAATATTTCGTCCTTAAAAATATTAAACAAATTACTGTATTCGGAAGAATTCACAAAAGACTCGCAAAATATTGTTATAATGAAATAAAAAGTTTCAAAAGTGTTTTTTAGAAAATATTTTCCTTTAACTATGAAGTTAGTAAGATATAATCACTGTTTAAAAGAGCTTTGTCAATAAGTAATAGAAGAGAAAAAAATATATATTTTCATATTAATTTTATAAAATTGCTTACAAATTTGTATTTATGTTTTAGTTCTAAGCAAACAGTTGTTTTATTTTATGTAATATTTTAGATATTATGTGTTCAGTTTCGAAACGCAACTATGAGAGGACAAAGTTAGAACTTACAATAAAAATATAGGTAAAAATCTAAAAAGTGAAAAAACATAAGAATATGAGGCTAACCGTGGTGCAAGGGCACAAAGTGTGACTGTAAACTCGACTTATTGTGGGTTCGAGGAAATGATATATTTATTTAAATTTATATTCCCATTTCTTCGTTCTGGTGTCGAGGTAAAGCGCAGCGTTGAGTTCCGCCACTCAGCACTCAATGCCTCCAGAACTCATTCGAAAGTGGGGAATGGAGTGTCATAACATTAGGTTCCCTCTGCTCTCTGTGTTCGGGGTACAGGTGATTTAATTTTAGATTTTTTATAAGTATATCATAGAAAGGAAATATATTACAATCTTATATTTGTAGTTTATTCCATATAAAATATACCCGCAAACATAAGTTTGTCAAGTTTATAAGTTGTGCTTTCCTTCCTCGTTGACCTATAATGCTGAAAATCGTACGGAAGCCTCTGTGGGCGAGTTTGACTCGCACTAAACCGGTTTTTTTAGGTTTCAGTTTTTGTTAAACAATAATATTTAAAAAAATCAGTAAAAATAAAAATATTATGAACAAAATTAATATAGAACGTAGAGAACCCTACATGCCCGTTAATTCTACATTAGCTTCATGTTCGCTTTTAGATGAATTGCCTTGAAGTGTAGTCAATAAGGGAGTTTAAAAACCATAAAATTTTTACGGATCGCGTACCGCCGCAAGCGGTCAGCATTTGCGCAAATCAAATGAAATGCGTGTAAATATACTAATGTTGCAAAGCTGGTGAGTCTGTTTGGTTGAACGCACTATACTCAAAATATTTTTTCGGATTGAAAAAATATTTTGAAAGATTTAATATATAAAAAAAAATATAATTTCGAGTACATAAATGAAATTTCGTACGTAAGTTTCTATGAAAAGAAATTATATTTTAAGAGGAGTTTTTATGAAAAGAAATTAAATTTTACGTTCTCGCCAACATTCATTCGAAAAATAATTATCGATGTACAGAGCTAGAAAGAGGGTACACAGAGGGAACCTGGGAACTTAGTGTTGAAAGGTTCCGTTACCATTATTAACACCCTTAGATTCCCCATTTTGTTATAAATTCTGGTTTTAATGTGTGTTCTTTGGCGATACCAGAGCGAGGAAATAAAAATATTTAATATTTAATTTAATTCCCCTGTCACCTTTACAGTCACACGTTTGTGCCCCTGCACCACGAATGGCTTTAATATATCTAATACAATAACTTATTAATTATATAGCTTCC
Source organism: Heliconius aoede (assembly GCA_037355905.1). NCBI lineage: Eukaryota > Metazoa > Arthropoda > Insecta > Lepidoptera > Nymphalidae > Heliconius > Heliconius aoede. The sequence continues at coordinate 77,284 of JBAIZZ010000359.1, read as the reverse complement.
AACTAAGCACTGACGTTTTCTAAAACGGCACATGCTGTATCACACAATTATAAACTTAAACAAGCCACGCATTCCACCACAATAAAAAATATAGATAAAATCTAAAAGTTGGAAATTTTGGGATGTTTTGAAGAAAAATTGCCAACAAAACAAACACACGGTCACGCGATGGCGTGATGTCCGCGATTTACTCGTAACTAGACACCGGCACGCGATTTACCACCTGCGGTCGAGATAGTATATTATCAGTAAAGTATTTAATAATATTCCCCGAAAATACTGACTGCTGACTGAAGAAGTAGAAAAAATATACATGATGGTATACGAAATGATATATTTTTATCAATTTAGATATTTCTCTGTTAGACATGTCATGTTGTATAAGTGTGTAATGTTAAAACACTAGCTCTCTCAGTTTACTCTTGTACATGTGAGACGCAGCGTTAAGCTATATACAATAATATTATTTTCAAAAAAAAAAGAATTATAAATGGATATATTTTTTTTAATTTATAAAATTCTGACACTACTTATAACATAGATAATATATCAAAACGGACATAGCCGTACCTATTTAGCAACTAACCAAGTCTATTTAATTCATAAAACCGCTTTCTAAGCAGTCGTACGTACAAAAGAACCCATTGAGTATGGGTACCTAGAGCGCCACCAGTAATTAGGCTAATTACTCACTAATTATGGCACGACTCAGTGACAGAGCTTAAATAAGTTCGCCCCATATCCTTTTAGATAAACTTTTTTCATTACACGTCACTTACTTTAATTATACGTAGGAGTTTTTTCTTTGCTCTTGAGGGTTGGTGTGACGAATAGTTCTGTCGTGTTAACGGGAAAATCTAGAAATGAAACTCTCCGAGATATTTTGTGTTACGTACTTAAGTAACATTTTGTAGCTAGTTGCTTGCTGGTGGCTCTAAACGCCGCGCTTTGTCTACCAGAGGTAAACGATAAAAATAAATTGAATATTCTTATTTTTCTCCCGAGTAGGATTCGAACCTATAATTGTCACGATTACAGTCGCACCCTCGTTCCCCTGCGTCACAACGAGTTTTTCAGGCATTCGGAGAATACGTATAACTTAATATATAATGACTTATGCAAAAAAACCACTTAATATTCTAACAATATACTCGTAATACAACGCTCACTCAACTCATGTAATTTAGAAATTGCTTACGATCGATGAATTCATTCCCTGTTTTAATATACCACTATCTGTATGATAACGAGCGACCCAAATCTAGGGTACTTTTTCGAAATGTACTTTATCCTTTTATAGATAAGGTGCAAAGTTATAAAAAAACTTTGTTTTCCAACTAAAACTGTCGGTAACCACATTAAGTTAATGTGGGATGCATCAATTCATTTCCAATGATGGCTACTGTGTTTTTCTTGTAATGTCATATATAAATTATTATGATATATTGCAGAGGCCGTCGGGGCGCAGTGGCACGAGGGTGTCGCCCGAAAAACAATGTGGGTTCGATTCCCACTCGAGGAAGTAAAATATTTCTTTACGTTTATATTTCCATTTTTCTTCGGTCTGGTGTCGAGGCAAAGCACGGTGTTCAGTTCTGCCGCTGAACACGCAATGCCTCCAGAATTCGGCAGAAAGTGGGGAACGGAGTGTCTTAACATCGAGGTTCCCTCTGCCTACCCTGATGTGTACGGGATATAGGTTCTATTTCTAGTCGTGGAGATGAATTATTTTCTCATAATACAAAGGCTGAATGAAATTGAGCTAAAAGTGGAGAAGAGAATTAGAACAACGTTACTTATGCTTAGCTGTACCCAAGATACGGGGGAAGCTAAAATAATAATATTAATAGTGACACTATTATGATGTAGTTATTATGTGTTTAAAAAATTAAATATGTATATTAAATTAAATTTAAAAAATAGTTCCAATTCAAATCAAGAAAAAAATATAAAGGCTTATTATGCATTTGTAATATCTATGAGGATTTAAAATGAAAAATTGATTGAAATTTCATTTTTTTCTATTTTTACGCTCTGTGGCTCCCCTGCTGTATACGGGCGTATACAGCAGGGGAGCCACTGGGAGCCTAGGGTAACAACACTCCTCCAATTTTCGCCAAATTTTTAACCGAATTTTCAGCACTGCATGTTGAATGGCAAAACTCAAGGAAATTCTTTTGAGCGAAGATATTACATAATAATACATTCACACGAGTGGGAATCGAAACCACGACCGACGCGTTATAGTCACACCATTGCCCGCCTGCGCAACGACAGCGTCAAAGATTGAATATTCCACTAAGCATTAATCAACAAGGTTTTTTGATATTAAAACTAGATTTTCTAAAGAGTACGCAAATGTTTTCTACAAAAAGTAACAAAAGCATCGGTACCGACTGATTTATTTGACAGTCAATAATAATGCTATTCGCTAAGAGACGCTGTTCCAGAACTGGTCAGCTTTTGTACCTTCACCGTTGGTTTTTTTGCTCATTGTTCGTATCGTAATTGGGGCCATAAAAAAAGGAAAAGATTTATTTACTTTTTAAACGGATTCTTCTTTATGTTATTAATAAATTTATATCTAAATATATATAGACACACACTTACCTTATACACAATTTAGAACATAACTGTATGTATTATTAAATTTAAGCCATAATTATACAGTGCTATCTCTTATCTCCGTACCCTTATCATGTGGATAATGACGTTTCACTTCACGAACACGGTTTTGGACATGCGAGTCTAAAGGTACTGTAGAGCCTTTATACCGTCAGTATATATATTATATTTTCCCATATATTATTCCCATACACTATCAAAACAGGTTTTTTTTATAAAGAACTTTTTTATACAATTGTAATATTAAGTAAAAGACTAAAATATCGTCACGCTATATTCTTCATACAGTAGATTAGTAGGAGGGAACCTAGAGTCAAGACACTCCGTTCTATACAATGAAGAACAGAGCTATATATATTTATAATTCTTCCAAAATAATAAAAATTAGTTATATACGTATACCTATATATATCTATTTCTATCTATCGCTTTCAATTACGGTATTGTTCGATTTCTATAGAATGAAAGAAATCGGAAATTTATTTCCCCATTGTTTTAGGAAGATATTTTTTGGTTTCGCTAATTATTTTTTTTTTTTGTACCAATCGTTTGCCTATTTCGAAAGCTATTCTTTTTCTTTTGATAGATTGTTTTTTCGGTTTAATTTTTTTTTGGTTGATATTGGTTGTATTGTGGGTTGGAATGAGCTCAAATTTTAGCTTTCAAATACAAACATTTGTAACTTTTGTGGTAATTTTGACATCCTCCTGGCGTAACTGGTGGATGGTAACGCCTGATTTAAAACGATAGTTGGCAGGGTAGTAGGGTAGGCAGAGGAAACCTAAGTCTACAGTGTTAAGACACTCCGTTCCCCATTTTACGCCGAATTTTGGAGGCATTGTTCGTTAAGTGGTAGACTTATATTTATAACTATACTAGTTGTAGCCAGCAACTTCGTTTGTGTAAACTGCAAAATAGTATTAATATTATTATAATTAATTTCAGCTGTGCGTTATCTGCCCGTACTCTGGTTTTATATATCTATAAAATTATATAGATTTTAAAGAGTTTTTTATTTTTGTCCTACTAACTACGTTATTTTATATTTAGATATTTTATTTGGATTGGTATTACTAATATTAAATTTCTTCTTAGGGGTCTAGCTGAGAATTATTAATTGTGGTTCACGTTCAACTTTAAAATTATTCAGTTCAGTAAAAAGCGCTCTTTTATAGAAAAAATTCAAATGGCTATTCGAAACTAAATAATCTTTTAGCAGTTGTAATAATTTATTAAAACGAATATTCAACGAAGTAGGCAGCGCCACAAACAGTTAATAATATTCAAAATATCACACATTACATAACTGAACCGTTATTAAGATAGAAATTAAACGTACGTAAAATATAGAATATGCTCATTTATAACAAAAATCTGTGTAATATTGACATTGAGACGGGGTCTAGGGATTCCCCGCCGCGCCGCAAGATATGTCATCTGACAATTTATATCCAGGTGTGTTTTACACTTAATGTAGCTATAATATAGCTTATATTAACTTGATAATATTGAATAGATTTTTTGCGATTTTTCTACGTGGGGGAAACCACCATATGTTTGATAGATATATTTTTTCTCTATTTTGCAATTATTTTGCAAAATTTCGCAACGCACCGAGTAGGATAGACAGAGGGAACTTAGTGTAAAAATACTCCGTTCCCTTCTTTCTACCGAATTCTGGAGGCGTTGCATGTTGAGTGGCCGGAACTTAATGCCGCGCTTTGCCTTGACACCAGAGCAAAGAAATGGAAATATTTAAATAAATATTTCATTTTCTCGAGTCCTCACTCGACCACTCACAACCAGTCCCGTTTCAGTCACACTTTATGCCCCTGTGCCACGGCTGGCCTCAATCACATACATATATTGTAATAAATATTGAGGTCATCGCTACGCTTTATGTGAACGTTTAACCTAACGGTCCCTGGTCCTTTCTACCTTGGCGACATAATTACAGGCTTAAGTAGACCTTCGATGGAAATTCTGCCATTTCTTGGGTAACCCACGGGGGATTACCGGAGACGCTCAGGTGAATTTTTCTTAGTCGAAATTTATAAGTAATTTTCTTTATTTATCACAGTATCTCGCGTATGAAACAAGATTCATTTCATTAGTGTTTCTTATTAAAGAAAAAAATGGTCTAATTGTATCTTAGATAAAGATTGTTTTAATGTAAAACAGATCAATAACAAATCAACTTGGGTTTAAGCTAATTTAACTGTAAGGAAAGAAATAATTTTGAGGCTGGTCGTGGCGCAGTGGTACAAATTGTGCTGCACAATCGACTGGTTGCGGGTTCGATTCCCACTCGAGGAAAGAAAATATTTATTTATGTTTTCATTTCTTCGCTCTGGTGAAGTCAGCTGTGTGGTCCCGGCTTAGAATAGGATCACCCTGGTACTGTCGGTGTCGTAAGAGGCGACTAAATTCAGGTGACCCGAACGCTCGTTTGCCTTGTCCTCTCCCATAAAAAAAAAATAAATATTTTTATTGAATCCTTAACGATTTTAATGTAAGCCTACAATATTTAATGTACTCAGAATGTTTTTATTTCTACAAGAGTGCCCTTGTTTTGTTTATTTTATTTTAATTAAGCCAAGTACATAATAACAACATAATTGAATCTATTTTTTTTTGTCAGCTAAAAATATTTACATGTTGATCGGCGAAACTGCTCATTCATATGAAAGAGCAGAGAAATAAATTAATATAGACATAATAATTTATTTCCATTCCTCGATATAATATTCCCGTCAGACAGCGTCCCTCTACGCTACGTTAGCCTCACTTCGGCTTGAAAGGTAATAAGGAAATAAATGAAACCATAAAAGGATATATAATACTATATCATTATATATATTCTATCATTCCTATATAAAATTATCAAAATGGTCACAACAACCAAAATATTTTATGCATGACAAACTTGCACCCGTATCATATTAGCGATTTTAACGTCCCCCCCATACGGCAGAGCCGACGGCATCGTAATTACATTTTCCGTGAGACGTCCAAGATTTAAAAGGTAGCGGTTATTTGATTGAGGGCGTCGAGGCTTGCAAAGTGTTGTATACGGTTGAAATGGTTGTAATTTTTCGTAGTATCTTTTTAAGATACCTATAGGGAACCTTGTTAAGCACACGGCGGTGGAACTGAACGCCGCTCTTTGCTATATTATATTACAAATGCAAGGAAATGAAAATAAATTGAATGTTAGAATTTTCGCCATGTTAATTCTTATAACTTACATTTAAATCCTGCGTCTGAATATATTAAAATTACATAGTAATGTTAGTGTAGTTCTAGAAAGTTGTAAGATTTGCATACTAGCACAATGTCTCAGTAAAGCGGATGTCCTATCAGCATTTCATACAAAATGAAACAAAGAAAGGCTGCATTAACTTAATAAAAGGATAAAATAAAATCTTAATACAAGCCAACTACTTCTTCTGAGACTGTGGCGCAGTGGCTGCTCAACTTTGATTATAAATGAGACGGTGGCGAGTTTGATTCTCAAATGGGGAAATAAATTATTTTCATTTCTTTTCTCACTCTGGCAATATAGCAAAGCGTGGCGTTAAGTTCTTCCACTCAACACTCATTGTATCATTCTGTCAAAATTAAATATAAAGTTAGAAACTGTAGCACTAAGCTATTTTTTTTTGACCTCTTGTAACGCGGTTTCAATATTGCCACAATTGTAAAAACAAGCGTATCTAAAGGGTAGAAAATATGATTTACAAATTTTGAGAATATAAAGTAAACGTGAGTATGAACATTTAATTAATATACGACAATTTTTAAATTTTGTGATGAATCATAGCAAAATATTAAATACTTACTAAAAACGGCCATCGTGGCCCATTGGCAAAGCGTCTTGCTGTAAGCGCGACATTTGTGGGTTCGCTTTCAACACCACAAAATGCTTTACGCTTTTTTATGCACAGTAAGCACAGGTCACGCTAGTATTAAGATACCTCGTGCCCCACTTTCTATCCAATTTTTGGTATCCAAAACCCAAGACATTACACGCCTTATAAATGATAACTAAATTATATAAAAAAAAGAAATCACAAATGATACCAATTGAAACAATTAATGAATATTTAATTAAAATCGTTTATATTCTACAAATTACTCATTTAAAAGCCCGTACGCCTTTGTTTAAAGAGTTAATTTAAAAGCTTATTATTTTCGACATAGTGTTGTTCGCGGGCTGTCAAGTGAGAAAGTTTTAAATCTTTCATGAAATGAGAAAAAAAAGAAGAACAACATTTATTGAAATGATTTTGGTTGAAGTGAGTTTTTTTTGTTTTTTTTTTGTTTATTTCATTAATATTATTGTAGAGTTAATAATATATTATATGTTTTAAGGTAAAATTATACTATCTGTTTCGACTTTCTTATACTTTCCTTATTTCTTAACCTAAAAAAAGGTAAAACAGAGTTACTTATCACTCTACTTTATTTCTAGACTGAAAAGTATATAGAGTAATGTATAAACTCATATTCCACTCAAAACTCACACGATAATAACGTCATAGACCAAAAAAAGGTTTGCCTTGTATCTTTCGATGGACACTGTCAGCTAAAAATAAAACTGTTTTATGTTTTTAGTCCCAGCATTTTTAATTAAAGTCAAAATTATACGAGAAAGACTGCGATGAATTTTTATGTTAATTACTAATTTTACTCCAGCTATTTTTGCTGTATCAAATAAAATAAGATAAAAATAAACTTAAATGAAATAAAATATACCAAGCGGTAACCCCGTGACCTAGTTTTCAAATTGAAGAAATCTTTTTAA
>JBAIZZ010000359.1:0-69842 GCA_037355905.1 Heliconius aoede | reverse complement strand
AATGTATGTACATACATACAGTTGTTCATTTTGTTTTATATATATATATATATACGTAATACTGCTATTACAATCATTTGCAAGTAATAACAATCATTTATTTCTTTCGAATGTGGTGGAAAAAGCAAGGCGTTGAGTATATTATTTCTTTAAAATTGAGCGGAAAATATGAAACGATATTTTTGACATTAGATTTCTTTAATTTACTTTACTATGAAAAAGAATGACGCTTTTTTCTGTTATAACGTTATAAGTTATATTAAGATGCTGTCCGTGGCAATGATCCACAACGGCCTATCGCTTATAACACCAAAAAATCCTTTCCCTACATCAAAAGATATTTCCATCGAATATACATCAAATAAAAATCTATTCTGACTATAGATCAAAGCTTTCCATATTATAAACCCAGCCTTTGTCTAACTGCTCGAACACCGTAAGCAAATTATCAAAGGAATCTATCTGTTCCATTTCATTTTATTGCTTTCTATGGATTAATTTTAAACTTCGACTGCTGTTTGGATACAGTGTTAATTCATTTAGATGTTAGAATTAATATTATGGGTTCAAATCCAAGTTATCTATCTCAGTAAATATATACATAATTTTAATCATGCATCTTTTGCAAGGCGTCTTTTGATTGTTAGTAAGGTTGTAATTTCGATTCTCACTCAGGGAAATGAATTTATTTTATTATCCGCATATCGTTGTGAGCCAAGGCGTGGGTATGAGTTAAAACACACAACACATAATTCAGTCGGAAAATAGAATGGAGTGTCCTGACACTAGGTTCTTACGGGCTCCCCCATTATAGAAGGGATATCAGAAGGGGAAAATAAAAATGCACAAAATGTAAATTACTATTAAAAAATAAAATATATTTTTTTTAGCTTCATACTACATAATTCTGGAGGCATTGCGGGAGACTAGCACATTTCTATAATGCAGCGGCACAAGGGTGTGACTGTAACGCGACGGTTGTGGGTTCGATCCTCACTCGAGAAAGTGAAATATTTATTTACGTTTATATTTCCATTTCTTTGCTCTGGTGTCGAGACGAAGGGCGGCGTTGAGTTCTGCCACTCAACACGCAATGCCCCCAGAAATCGGCAGAAAGAGTGGAACGGAGTGTCTTAACACTAGGTTCCCTCTGCCTACCCTGCAGTGTGCGGGATACAGCGTGAAGCTGATGTAGTTTATTTAATTTTTAATTACTTATATATTATAAAGTAGATTATTTATCCAACATGCTATTCGGCAGAAGCGTGCTGCGCTATATTGTTATATTTTCATTGTTCAAATAACAACGCTCATTCTATTTTAAAACAATAACAGTTTCAGTGCAATATTATGCGATAAGTATAAAGGATTTATCTTATAATATATAAAGAATGTTAATTGCGTTGGTAGTTATTGCAATTGAAAAAACCGTTTTGCTCAGTAGTCAGAGAAAACAGAGCGCCAAACGCTACGATCTCTACATACCTCTGTCGCCTCGTTCACTGTCATCAACCTCTTCATACTCTCCCTTTGGGGGAGTCCTCATGCTTTTTATGTTCCTCCAGTATCTTTAATACTGTTTTTTCAAAGGTCAACCGAGGTCTTCCCCTATCTCTCTTACCACTCACTTTTCCATTATAAATTTTTTTAGCTATTATTTCATCACTATCATTCGACTTGCCCAAACCAGCTGAGCACATTCTTTATTCTAGTTGCTAATACATACTACTACATTCTGCGTATCTCTTCATTACAGATTCAATCAGTTAAGTTGACACCTTATATCCTATGAAATATATAATATGTCTATTTATCCTGTTGTCCTTGTTTAAAAAAATGTCTCGTATTCGACTCCAAACTATAGAAGAACCAATTTCTTGATGTAAACGCTTGGAAAGTTCAGGTTATATGTTGGCAGAATTTAACCACGATGACTGCGGTATCTATTGCCTTAGTCAAATCGTCATACAAAGAGATGAACGTATTTGTGGGTCAGGAGAGCATGAGTAGTTTCTGTTGTATTTCAATCACTAAGTAATATATATATATATATATATATATATATATATATATATATCTGTCCGTCTGCTCAACAGGCTAAATACATCGTTATATCTCCTCCTCTATAATATCTCTATATCTATTCTCTATAAAAAAAATATTAAGAAACAGAACATAATACATATTTAAGGGTGTTCCCATACAACAAACATGATTTTTTGCCACAAAATATTTTCGCCTCAGATTTTTGCTACGTATCGTCACTGAAAACTAAAAAAAACATGAAGAATAACAAAAACAGTCATTTTTCTACAAGCCCTTTCTATTCTACGCATACATTATGAAGTTCATAAAGATATTTATTTACTAAATCAGTAATATTATAGAAAATTTAGCTTATTTACATTTAAATTCAGGTTTATTTGCTACTTGCAAGTAGCCATGCTTTGGAAATGTACGCCGAATAACGAAAAGTACTAAAGGTTATAACTCTAATGTTATCAGGCCGCAGGAAGCCCTCGGGCAAAATAATGCGTGTCGGTGAACGATCTCGGTGGATTTACATTTATCTTTTCCACTGACACAATGTGTTTGCTAATTTTGTACAAATAGTGACAAAACGTGTTCCGTGAAATATGTTTTGAATGGATTTTTGTTTGTATATTTTTTTTTTCGTGTGGTAAAAATCATTATCATTTACTGGTAAAGCACGCTAGGTAAGAGAACATGGGGACAGAATACTCCATTCTCCACTTTTCGAAGGAGAAAGAGAAAATCTCTATTTTAATTGAACTCAACGTCGTAATTTATTTAAACCATTTACCTTTGCCTTTTAGTTTAAAAATGTAATGAAATTAAACTAACATAGAATGCAAAATAAACGGCGTCTAAAATAAGTTACATAGATACGTGAGTACATACATATCGTTTATTTATTGGCATATCGTATGACGTCATATATCAAGATATATGACGTTCTAAGCATTTTCACATAACATTTGTATAATGCAAAATTTTATTTCTAAATTATTGTTTTTCTAAGTTCGATGTAGGGGAATCGAACCCACAGTCGCACGCATTTGCCCCTGCGCCAAGTCGTCCTTATAAAATATAATTCTATTTGTATGAAAATATATTTGTTATTTGTGGCGCAAAGGTTGTTCGAATCCCACTTAGAGGGAAAGAATTACATAATTTTTCTCAGTCTAGTAACAAGACAAAGCGCAGCGTTGAACCCCACCACTTGCAGTGTGTGCGAATGGAGTGTCCTAACACTACATATCTTCTGCCTACCATAGCATATACAGGAAAGCACACATAATTGCACAAAATAATAACAGTAATAGTCTCTTAAGGCTAACAATCATTATATTAAAACTCAACGAGAAGTTGTTTTATTACAATGTACATTTGTGACAAACTCGCGATCGAAGCACACAAAATTAAATTTGAATATAGATACGGCAGAGATAAGCGCGTCACCAGAAACTGGAACGAAGGGTGGCTGTTTTTGACAAAGTTCACCCCCAATTCTTGTCATATCTTGATAGTTTGTGGGAGCTTGCATAAATTATCCGGGATCAAATAGTTTCGTCTTCATAGAATAAAGACAAACTTGTACACCGCCATTTTCCACCGTAAAAGTTGGGTAAGTTGTCGTGAATTCAATAAGGGCGCCGGGGCACCTTGATGGCGTCGGCAGGAAAAAATTATAGTCAAATTGTATTATTGGAATATTGTTAGGTTAAGTTTTTTTTTTAATTCTTTATCTTTCTCAGAATTTCACCCTTATTCGCTTAGTAGCGTAGATAAAGATAACCTAGTGCTAAGACACTCCACTCTCCGTTAGCCTAAATTGTGATGTCAACGCTGCACTTTATTCATCAGAATGATCCATTTGAATATGTAAAACCATGTATATGGACATATCTAAAAATTAACTAATGTCTATTTATATAGATGCCGCGGCGCGCTGCGTGCAACAACACAGCGTTTTATTTTAGATGCGATGGTTGTGGGTTTAATTCCCTCTTAGAAGAATTTAATTATTTCGATATCCTTATTTTGGTGGCATTTTACTACTCAATAAGCAATGTCCTAATTATTGGAAATATCTTAACAGTAGGTTCCTTATGGGTACCCTGCTATATGCGAGATACGGTATAAAGCTTTAAAAAAGTCTATATCTATCGACGTCTATATTTAAGGTTTCTATTAGAAACTTTAAAAAGGATTAGGTTAAATAAAGTTAAATGAAATGACCATAGAGGCTGAAGTCCGCAACAATCTGCTAACCGTGAACGCGTTTCACTAAACTACGCAGGTAACAAGACCGCAGACCACGCAGCCCACACGCCAACTCGAGTTTTGGAAGTTAACATCTTGCCGATCAATTGAAATAAGCGCAAAACCACATTCAAAATACATTCAAATATATTTCGCTCATACATTTTTTTTTGGATTATCACTGTATACCTCCATATACCAGGATAAGCAGAGGCGTCCTTAGAACCTAATGCTAAGACACTCCGTTCCCGTTACTAGAGACAGGCAAATGAAAATAATTATTTAATTCAGTAATTTCCTTTTTTCGAAATTTCGCATTTTGAAGACGTTACAGAAATTAACGCTTGACGGGTAACGCATTCGTTACATTTGTCGTATTTCATTTATATTAAAAAAATATATAATTATATTTAAGATGATTTTTATACAATGCTCTAGGCCCCCAATAATCCTTCTGTTACCTTCCTTCCTGCCTTGGAGAGGAAATTGGATACTTTATTACGTCCTCTTTTAGGTGAACCCTTTTTGATACAGGAAAAACTTTTGCAAATGAACTTTACAGAGTAAATTAAGTTAAAAAGAAACAGACACATTTAACAACGGGGCACCGACAGATGTGGATTTAGTTCCCACTTGAGGCAATTAAATATTTAATATTTTCATTTCCTGTCTCTGATAACGAGGAAGAGCAGACAAGACCATCAAAAACTTAAATGTGAGATCGGAGCCAAGTTAAATATTAAGTAATGTGTCTTATCAGAATGAGACGTATCTTGACAAAAGGTACCGGACTATGAGTTTAATATTAGCGTCTCATATACGTCTTTAGAATAATATATTTGATGTTTCATTTATATGTACATATATTAATAGTACCTGTGCATGTTTTTTTATAAAAAAAATATAACAATATAATTATTGTCACCAGGGTCGCGGGTTCGGACCTGATTACCAACAAGGCACACGGATGCGAGCGCGGGTAAGTTATTTATCTATAAATACATTCTTTATAGCTTTACGCTGTATCCGGCATATAACAAGACAACAAGATAGGCAGAGAAGAAACTTAGTATAATTTTTTTAGCATAGCCTGACTACATTGCTATGTGAGGGATATAGGGTAAAACTAAAAAATGAGTTACAATTAAGGTTTTACTTGTCACGTACACAACATGTAAGAGATATGTAGTGATAATAAAATGAAAACAAAGAAAAAGACTTAAAAATGGTTCTAAATTTTTCATTTAACTTTGGCTTAAGGCTCCAGGCAACATTCTTTGACATGCCGCACATTCTGATTACATTATTTAGGCTTTTTTATAAACACTGGCAGATTCTGACAAACCTTGAACCGAACCGAAAATTTAAAAAACTGATGAAGTATTTTAAAAATACTTCATCAGCTTTTTAAATTTTTAATATACAGTGTTGGCGCTTTGTCAGAACGAGGCATATCTTAACAAAAGGTTCCATCTACCCTGCGGTGTTAAGTTTCACCAATGAATAAAATAAAATTAACCACAATATTGTGTTATTAGATTATCTTTGTCTTCTCCATAATATAATGCTTTATATTAACAGGAAGCTATTTATATAGAAAATTAATTCAACATGTAACGAATATCTCATTATGTTTACAAATATCTTTATGTTATGATTATGATCGTTATATATATATATATATATATATATATATATATATATATATATATGACTAAAGTTTTGAGGTGAGATTCACACAGAAAGTCGCATGTGACTTAACAAGTTATAATAGAAGGCAAATTTTGATATTGTGGTTATGTATAGTTTATTGTTACGTTAGAAGTATTACAAAACTATATATCTATTTTAGAATTTAGAGGGCTTTAATAATGAGTTATGGCTTTCAACCTATCTTGAATTTTGTACGGAATATTTTTAATTTCACACCATGTCAATCATATTGCAAGATAGGCAGAGAAAACCTCCACCAATCCACCAAAAAAACCAATAGTGTTGGGTGACGAAACTCAACGTCGCAATTTGACGTGTTGTTTGTGCGAGATAATGAATATAATTCATTCGCGCGACTGAAAACCAAACCTACGACCCTTTCATTTACAGTCAGGCATTACGCCGGTGCTTATTTTACTATTCTCAAATATAAAACCCACAGCTATGACTCTCATAAACACTTCCAAAAACTCACCAAAATTGTACTCCTATTAAAATATTATCAAAGCATTTGCCAACTCTGACATTTTAGGCGTTAAAGTGTTTTACCATAATAGCATGAAAATTTTCAACGCATACCAAGTGTCTATTGTGTGTGGCGTTACGCGACCGCACACTGTAGCGTGGTCGCCGCAAATCGTCTTGTTGGCAAGTGGAGACGGAGCGGGAATTTGTTACGACACCCAAATACGGTGATGTAATTATACGGGAGATTAAAGGCGAGTGCGGCATCCACACTGTTAATTTATATGGGATTAAAAAAAAATACCATTTTGTTGTTATAGTATTATTTAGTAATATATATTTTTTAGGATACCCACCGCAGTCGGTAAAATGTATTAAAAATTGAGTAGGTCGTGGGGCAGCAGCCTGACAATAATAATATAGTCACGCGGTCAATCGCCTAAGCTGTCAATATGAGATGAGTGAGCTTGGGAGATCATGCTAGTGGACAGATTTATTGCTTCGATAACAACGTTCGACAATATTACACACACTTACATGATATCACAAACAATTTATATGACATATTAAATTAGATTTTAGATTAATATAAAGCTCTAATAAAAAGGATAAAAAGCAGCTTCACACCTTTTCCTGCATAGCGGACTACGTAGAAGAAATCTAATGCTTAAGCTACTCGGTTCCCTCCAATCTTCCTCTTTCCGTACAATTTAAGACTTGCTTGTTGAGGGACGGATGCGATTATTTTTATCACTAGGAAATGAAATAACTGCTTTCTCCATGAATCGAATCCATAACCGTCACGTTTACATGCAGCAAGGCGGTCTCATTTTTTTCAATATAAAAAAGAGAAAAATAAAATTCTTCCTCATGGAGCTACTGCTGTTGCAGAAACAAACAGCCTCAGCCTAAGGGTGCCCTCCATCTTAATTAAGGAACGTGATCTGAAAAGACGTGATTATTTGGGAAAAAAACGGGAAATTTCAATCATGGCATCTATAACGTGAACAATTTCAATCGCACCGTCCTTTTAATTACTGATCTGAAAGGAGCTGGCTGCTAATATCTTCGTTTTGTTAATCTTGTAACGTGTCGGTTTCGATAGATTTATGGTATGAAAGCCTTAGTTATTTTAATTTTTACAAGGCATTTTTAAAATGCTGTTTCTTTCTTATTATCACATTATTTCTTATTTCTTACATTTTCGATTTAATTTTTTTATATTATTAAATTAGTGCTGTTTTAATTAATATTACTAATTTAGAATTGTGGTTGGAAATGGATATTTATTTAGCAGTCTCAGCATTTTAATTTAAAGTATTTTTATATTTATTCCAGGAAAAAAACAAGAATATCTTTTCTTCTTTTTTTCCTTTTCTTTTATAATTGTATAACCAAAGTTATATCAGTCATATGCATAAGCGAATACCTCGTTATTTCTCGAGTCTAGTAGTAAGGCACAACGAAATACAGGATATTTTCGCCTTGCACGAAATATTTCTAAATTGCCGGAAATCGGAACAATCTATTTTTACGACATAATATGGCAACATGATACCTAGCGACATCTTTATTATAGTACTGTGAATAGTATTTATTTAACGCTAGTCGGCGCGCAGGGTCACAAGCGTGCTACTGTAAATGCGACAGGTTGTAGGTTTGATTCCCACAATACTTTTTTTTATATTTATCATTTTCTCGCTCTAGTAATGAAGTAAAACCAGGTTCCCAGAATCCCTTACCCCCATGTTACGTCTTTAATATACGTGAAACAAAAAAAAGTATTTAATTTTGACTAGGTTGTGGTAACTGATAAATTTAGAACTACTCATACACAAAAAAAGCTAATGGAGCTTTAATCTGCGACTTCGCATTTAAATGAGAAAGAACAAAACTATATTTAACTTATGACTGTTCCCGAGGTTCCCGAGTTTCTGATATGTTCAAAAAAAACAAACGCTTAAATTTTATAGTATTAGTAAAATTATATACACCATACATATACATGTACGTGCATAAATCCTTACACATTGACAAACGTAACATGTCAAAGTAAATCAAGCGAGGGATTGCAACATCTGTCTGTTTGTAATCACTGCACTCAGCACTAAATACAGTCCAAATGCCGTATTACATTTGGTATGGTGGTAATCGTACTTGCTTTAAATAATCCACTTGAAATTATTGAAATATTATTTATAAAAACCTGTTAAGTGCCAGTCGGATTCGCACACGAAGGGTTCCGTACTATTATCTATTAAGACGAGCAAAACAATCAGCTTTGCTGTATGGACGGCTCACGGATCATGAGAGTTTGATGACTTATCCTTCCCGTCTTACCCTTTTTAGTTGGTACCCTAAAAAAGATCAGCAAATTTGGCGGTGAATGAAAAAGAATATCTTAATTCTAGGTGTCACCTGCCTAACGTGCTAGATGTGGAACACGAAGTAACAGAAAAAGATGAAACAAAGCATCATGACATTCCATTCTCTACATACTATTCGATAACGCAAAGTCGAACATACTACCCCTTTAAAATAACTGATCCCTAAACTCAACTAAATAGATACTCACTGTGATAACACGACGTGAGTGAGCAAAATACAACTATTATTCAGCATTATATTGTGCGTAATGTTGTAGAAAATTGACCTTTCCATCTAAAATAAGATTAACGCTTGGTGGACGTTAACTATGGGACTAAATGCGCGTACACACTTTACTATCGATGTCTATTATATATAGGTTTTAGTAAAGGATTGGATGAAAATTATAAGTATTTATAATTTTTTTTTACCAGTTTAATTGACGTCGCCTGTAATTTTATTTCCATGGAATTTAGAACGTAAAATAGAAAATTGTATTTCGGAGAAAATTAAAAAAAAATCGTTCCCTATACTATACACCGATATATATGCCAAAATTTAATTTTCAAACATAATTTGATCCGTGAAGAGTTTCATATAATAAATATAGTATTTATAATATTTAGTTTATAAGTTTTATGTTAATTGTAACATGTATTATTAGGTAAAATTTACAAAAATGTAATATAATTATAAATCAAGATAGAATAGAGAGAATAGATAAAGAAAATAAATTTCAAAGTACAATTGATATTAATTTTTTATAACTTTTTTTATAAAAAGATTCATTTTCCACTTATTATAAACGTATTAAGTTCTTAACTTAACATAGGCAATCTTCACAAAACATACAATTTAAAAAGGACAATGAAATGAACCGAATTAGTCCACACAATGCTACTAATAGAAAATTAAAATAAGATTTTTAATTGAATGAATTCATAAGAAACATAAAGTAACATTCAAAGGTATCCAATTTAGGTACATTCTGAACAAAGGTTGAATCTGAAAAGTTTATGAACTTACCGGGGCGACTCGACCTCCAATTAGCGCCTGGTCTTTGTACTATACCTTCCTACCCTAAGCTCCTTATTGGTCTTGGGATTTTAAATTTTATACGATATATTTAAAATTATTATTTTATTATCAAACTAAATCAGTTTCACGCTGTATCCCGCACAAAACGGGTAGGCGGAGAGCAGAGATGCTTAACCTAGTTTTAAGTGACTCCGTGCCTCATTTTTCGCCGAAGTCTAGAGGCATTGTGTGTTGAGTGTCAGAACTCAACGCTGCGCTAAGAAATTAAAAGTTAATTTCACATATTTGTGCCCCCGCATCACGACTGGCCTCATTATATATCACTCTTATATTAAATCAACTTTTAGCTATATAATAGAATTTAAAAAACTCAATTTGATCCAATTATAATAATGATATCATCATGAAATTAAATACATTTAAATGTTGGTAGCCTAAATGACAATAAAATCATTTGGTCCAGCTTGTCTAATGATCAAGCTAGGTCCTGAAAAGTAAATCTCTTCAGATGTAGATCTCTTCTCTATCATCATTCTAATGATAGTTCATGATAAGTACGGTAATTTGAGATTATTCTTTTCTATACTATAATATTGTCTGAGAAAAAAAACAATATTAGGACCGTTTCATTTCATTACGTGGAAGATTTATCGATATTGAGTCCCACCTTAAGTGAGTTTCAAGAACAATAGTTATTTATCGAGAAACTTGACAGATCGGCCGGCAATTGAGCCAGTCATGTCGGGTGACCGCATGATGGATGGCGCTGCCGTGACAGAGAAGTGTGGCGTTTAATTAATAAATTACAATCATTTGTTTTGATTAGGTGTGAAAAAAAAGGTGGTAACTAGTAACTGAAGTTTAAATATTCTAGCGATTTCTAATTATTAACCTTTTGCTTTTGGAACGGAGACCTGGTGTTAAGTTCTCTCTGTGTGATGTGCACTTTATATTATTAAGCTGCACAAATTCATATATTAAATATTTTATTACCACGAATACAGTTGCAAGCTTATGCCCATGCGCCACGATTGGCCTCAAAAAATATATCTTAGTATATATTTCTATTTATTTGTATATCGCGTATAGAAAGGTAGAAAGAGATAGAGTCTTATTTTCAAACAATTTGTTCCGTAAGCGGAACTCAACATCACAATTTGGCATAAATGGAACGTTAATTTAAGATGTTTTTGTTTAATACATTCATCTGCCCCTAGTTAGTTGCCTTTAAAATAATTATATCTCTCTGCTCAATTAAAATCCAAAATTCCATTATAAATTAGCAAACCCTAGCCTAAGCCTATTACTTTACTATTTTAATAAAATCTGTTCGAACTTTAATTAATCTATTTAAGTCGGGCAACCACATGATGGATTAGCCAGACACTGCTATACTTAAATATCATATAAATTCGAGGTCAGTCCTGGCACGTGCGACAACAAAAATGACAGGTTGTGGGTTCGAGTCTCAATCGAGGAAATGAGATATTTTATATTTTAATTTGTTAGCTCTTGTAACACGAATAACACAGTAAAGTTAAAGATCTATCTTTACATCAAATAATTGGTCTACCTGTCTCAGCTATGTGTAAAACTCAAAATCATATTGAAAGTATTTTCCAGAATTGATTTGAATTAACTACCACCAAAATAACTTCAATCAATACTATCTATACCACTGAGGTATTATGTTTTAAATTATCGAATAGCAATTTAGTGAGTCAAACCGGAAGGCCTCTTGGTAACCGGAAATTGCGTTCTAATTATATTTACTGAAATAATCTGAGATGAAAAGATTTTTTATCGATGCAAATATTTCTTTTTTTTTTTTGTATATTTAATTAATAATGGACATTTTAGAGAATAGTATTTATATAAAAACCGTCATGGCACATTATTACATAGTTAACTGTAAAAGAGACGAAGAGAGTGACTAAAAGAGGTTTTCTTGAAATTTCTATAAAAATTGCAAAGACGGGATATTCGTTTAGAAATTTATAAAAAACATTATCTTTAAAAAACATACATAAAAATATTTATAAAAAACATTGTTGCGGCGTTGAGTTCTGTCACTCAACACGCAATGCCTCCAGAATTCGGCAGAAAGTGAGGAACAGAGTGACTTAACACTAGGATCCCTCTGCCTACACTGCTGTGTGCGTGATACAGCGTAAACCTGATTTTAAATAAATTATTATCATTCCAATCTTAAACAAAGCATGTGTTAAGCAAATGAGATCATAATGACAACATAATATCAGGCTGTAGATTTGATTCACACTTCAGGAAATGAAATATTTTAATTTCTTCGCTCTCGCGGTTTGCCTCGTGACAACCACAAGGCGGTGAGTACTTCTGACACTGAACACGCAATGCCTCCAGAAATCCGCGGATTCGGTGTCGACCTTAAAGAAAATTACACTGAACTAATATCAAATCTGCTACCCTTCCTTCCTTTGATAGTGTTAGATGTTCATATAATATGTATACCAGATTCTAGCATCCGATAACATAATAAGATGTTTTTATCCTACCCAGTGATGGAGCATTACAATGAGGGGTTATTAATCTTACTACAGATTAGTGACCTCGACGTCAATCATCATCCATTTCAGCTAGGTTATACACGGCGTTAATAGCAAATGGCTTATTTTAACCTACTTTCAAAATAGTGGATATTAAAATTATTGTACAATTTTTTTTTTAATTTCACAACCAGTCGTTGTGTCGTGTCGTGTTGTGTGGTGGTTCTCGATTCGATCCCCACTTGAAGAACTTAAATATTTATTTAAATTTACATTTTCATTTCTTAGTTCTGGTGTAGAGCCAAAGCATGGCGTAGAGCTCTGTCACTCAAAACGCAATAGGAGACTTAGTTTTTAACAATAGGTTCTCCCTGCCTACCCTGCTATGTGTGAGATACAGCGAAAGCCTGATTTTGATTATATTTTTACTAGGTTTTATCTGTGGCTTCGGCCCCTTCGTGAATGAAAAAAAGCTAAGAGTCGTATATGGTTATAATACATTTAAGTCCCCAAGGTAACTCTGAATCCAGGTTGCAGTTAGTTATAACGAAACGAATACCACGACTCCAATATAAGCCTCTAGGGGCCAACCAACAAAAAACGGTTTTTTTTCAATTTCCACCAATAGTTAACAAGCTTTTATTATAGCTTTATAATATATATATATATTTTTTAGAATTGAATATTATTTTTCTTCAGATTCAGCTTACACCGCATAACAGGGTAGAGTGAAATTAGTGTCAAAACACTGAGTTCTCCTCTTTTATATAATTAATTATTATTATACCCATATTATATAATATTAATCCAATGTTCATTAACTTTACAAGTATATATAGTATATTAAAATAGGCTCGTTCGCAAGTTTATTTTAAGATAAATATTTATTTAAGCCGTATATAGAAACAATGTTATTCTAACAAATATTCCAACAAAATTTGTCAATTTAGCGAGAAATTCTATAAACTAATGCTGACAATGAATTTATGTCTGTTATTTTACAATCTCGGATAGCTAAGTGGATAAAAAGGGGTTATAAATCTCGTTGAACGAACAGTCTTATATCATTCTGGTACTAAATTTTCAACCACCGTTTCGTCACTGCACCAATAGGCGTTCATATGATTTGTAGGTCTATGGAACAATTTTTCATTTTTCTCGTGCCCACTAAATCACAGTGACAACTCTTGGGAGTATTACAATGGGCTCTTGAAACAATATTAAACCTTAGCGTCTTAAGTTTTGGACAGAATTTTGTTCACACAGGTTGACATCCGATCTTAAATCACATTTAGGCCATATTTAACCTAACCTAGGGGCGCTAGGGTGGTTTTTAGAAAAGCTAAGTCGAAGCTAAATCCGTGTCTTCGATCCTCTCATATTTATTGTTTGTTTACGTGCGATAAAAGCATTTGTAATATATTGGGGGTATTTGACCTGAATGCTATAATAATAACGGATTTAGACACCGTGTACTGAAGTTAAGTCTTTATACAACAGATATTGCAGGTTCGACGTTTTTATTATTAGTTTTTCTTTTTATATGAATTTATTTTTAATTTTTTGTAAAAAATAATTTTAAGAGTATTACAAATTTTATTTAAAAATTAATTGAGTAAATATGTAACAGGTTCTTGTTTAAAAAATTTAAATGCTAATGTTTTTTTTCTTTTCACGCCTATTGTTGAGACAGACAAATGGAGTGATCTCCACTCTCAACTTTACTTTTAAGACATTTTGAGTTGAGTGTTCACAGGTCAAACCTTGTTTCACTACGCCACGACAGCCTCAAATAAATAACATAATTTACGCACAAAATTGATAATTATGATATTCTTCTCGTTATAATAAAAATAGCAATCCAGAAAATGGCAGTCCCATCCACAGCAAACAAAACAATATCAAAAATGAATTTACAAAAAAACGTACGCACGCATTTGAAGGGTTACAATATTTGTACACTCCTGTTCGGTGTTTGGATAGGATCTGTTTGATATTCGGGTCTCATAACCCTATAATTCGACCGATTGCGTGCTGATAGCTCATGTTGAATGTATGTATATGAACACATTTTTCAAGTGATTCCTTCGTGTTAATGCCCTTTTTTTCAGCTTCACGCTGTATCCCGCATGCAACGGTAGGCAGAAATAATCTAGTGTCATGACACACTGTTTTTACCCAATTGACTTGAATACAGAGTGGCGTAACTACGCGCTTTACCTCCCAAAGCGAAGATTTGAAAATAATTTAAATTTAATCATAACTAGTCGATATGTATACTATTGATTCATATTTCTTAAATCAAATAATTTTGCCCCAAAATATAATTCAATTATTTGCTCACGAAGAGTTTCCTCCTTTTTTTAATAATATATCATAGATATATATATATATAATACAATTATCCACATAGGTATGTATATATATATATATACAGGTATCGAACGTTACAAATAACCGTACCTTATATATTTCCAATAAGACGATGACACCCAGTGAAGCAGATACTGAACGCTCCGTTGCGCTCAGTTTGGCACATCTGTTTCTTTGATCAATCAGCTTATTAAATTATAATCATTTTTGATACCACTTTTATGGAAGATAGCATTAAGAATAATAGATTGGTTTGTCACAATTTTAATACTTATGTAGGCAGAGGGAACCTAGTGTTAAGGCACTCTGTTCTCCACTTATATTTCATGACACAAATTTTTAAATAGGTAGTCTGTTAATTAGTGTTTGATGCAATTATTTTTTTTTTTTTTTACTTAAATTTAATATACGTTTGTTAATTTTGTTAGCTTATATTGGTAGCAAAATAAATTCATTGTATCGATTTTTTATTTTCATTCTATTTTTATTCTTTGAGAATTCTCACCGCGCTAATATTAATAATTAATTCTTTCTTGTTAGGTAGCAATCGAACAGTTACAGTCGCATGCTTGTTCCCTTGTGTCATAACGGCCTATAAAATTAAAATATACTTTATCCCAAAATATTTTTACTCTATTTACAACAAATACGATAAATATTTCAATCACAAATCCTCGTCTACCCACATACCGTACGTTAATAAAAAAAAATGGCAGCGCACCCCACTGATCTTATCAAAGGGCAGAAATCGAATGTTCTCGCTGATAGTGAGAATAACGCTCTATTTCGTCGACAAGCTTAAGAAGACTTAGACTCCACCCAAAAAACAACCTTACACCCTTGTAATAAACATCTAGAGTAAGGTAAGTGAAATTTTGTAAAGCCCAGCCAAAACGTCTTATTGAAGGTACAGGCGATCAACCGTGTAAAGTTTGTTAGCGTGCAAAATTGATTACAATCAAGATTTAATTATAGCTCTTATTAAGGATATTTATTAGGTGTACATTCGTATGTGTTTAAGTTTGCCTTCGTGTATATTATGGGAAAGAGAATGTAGTAAAAGATATATATTGTATTTAACAAGACACACTAGATTTGGAAATTGTAGTGGAGGAAGGAGCTCTAACTACCTCGCTATATATGCAACTCGCAATTAAATGTACATATGTTCATTTATTTATGGGCATTTATTATTTTTGGTATGTTTATATTACCTTGTAAAATTCACGCAAGGTTTAATACAAAGATTAGATATATTATATTTATTCATTTTTTTATTTTTTTTTCATCTTCACGCTATATCCCATACATAAGAGGGTAGGCAAAAGAAAACTGTAAACATAGTTAAGATAATTATTTTTCATTCAGTAATAATTCAAGAGGTACTGCTTGTTGAGTAACGGAACTTAACGCCGCGCTTTGTGACTAAAATGAAAATATTTCATATTTAATTTCTCATGTTCATCGGACCCATAACCATCGCGTTTACAGTCGCACACACTCGTGCGCCACGACTGGTCTCAATTTATTTAGTTATTCATATTGACGTATTAAATAAATATATTTTTCTTCACATAACAAAAACAATAAAATGAAATAAATCTACATACACTCTACAACGAAAGCAATATCTATCTACCTACGTATCTCCAAAACAAAAACCATTAGAAACGGCCGCGCGATGCATTACCAAGCGCGCAAATCTTCCGAACAGCGAGCGTTCCGTCTAAAACCCCCAAGACGGGATACATTTTACCTAAAACGCGTGAATGTTTCATTGTGCTGCCAGCAAAAAGGATTCGGCCATTTGTAACGCGGTGGAAGTTTTTATTTATTGCCTCTAGACGCTTTGTGCAGCTGTTTGTTTATTAAATATGCCTCTGTATGTATATTACTGCGAGAGTAAGTAATCATATGAAACGTTGTCAGTTTGATTCTTTTGCAAGTGGTCCCTTTGGACCTTTGGTCCCATTTTGATATTTACTTTAATCTAGAAGCCCTCGTGGCGTAGCGGCTCAAGAGTGTGACTGTAAAGCGATGGTTGTGGGTTCAATCCCCACTTGAGGAATTAAATATTCATTTACGTTTAATTCCATTTCTTCGCTGTGGTGTCGAGGCAAAGTGCGGCGTTGAGTTCTGCCACTCACCACGCAATACCTCCGGAAGTCGACGGAAATTTTCGTTCGGAAGAAGTTGAAAATAAGTGAAACTCGCACTTAAATTCGGGTGACGCAACGGAACATCCCTGTTTTTTTTCTAAGATGATATTAAGTTCTTTTTTTCATTAAGTACAAAATAAAAATTAAAAGCTTCACGCTGTATCCCGCACATAGCAGGGTAAGCAATTCGAAGGTAGTGTTAAAACACTCCGTTGCCTCACTATCCGCCGAATTCTAGTTTTTCAATTAGTACCATAGAAAAACAAAATAAGAAACATAATTTCTATTAAATCACCTCAAAATTTATTTTACGTATATCTGCTGATGACAATAAAATTAGGGTTAGGATCCACAAACAAACCCCCCAACATGTCGAAATCCCGAAAAGCTCTATCGTTTCAAATATGAAAAGAGGCAAACGATTACCTGAACAACTTATTAGCAAATAACTAAATATTTCCATGTATCGTTATTGTATATATTTACTATCTTTGTATAATACATATTTGGTATTGAAGCTCTCAATATATTCACAATAAAGACTCTTTTTCGAGAAAACGCTATTATTTCTTCATACTTCCTCTGTTCCCGGGTCGTCCAAGTATTATGGCCTAAGCGCTTATCTTGGAACAAAGTGCTGTTTTCATACAGTAAAATAAAATACAAAATCCTTGTATCGTCAGTGTTTGTATCGTTTCTTTAACTGGTTCGCCTTTGCGATTGTTTCGCTAGAGCATTTTGTGGAAATATTTTTGTTCAGAACAGTTTGTTCTTAGGTTTTGAAGTGAGAAATTTATACACTTGAATAGTGTCCTTGATATTAGTTGTTGAAAAAAATTTTACACCAGAGCAAAGAAATGAACCCACTATAGTAACGTTTATAGTCACATACTTGTTCCCCTGCGCCACGGCTGCTCTAAATAGCAAGAAAATAATTCTAATTATAATGAGAAAATAATAAAATAATTTTCTCATACTAAAATAAAAGCGCTCTATATTTAGATCGTCATTTACATCTATTTATTTTCAAAAATATTACAATAAACTTTCCGCGCACACAACAGAACAAAGAAAACTTAAAAATAATATCTCGACTCTCAGGCAAACAGCGCTCAGTCTGATCTTTGCATTAATACAAATACTGTTAGTTTAAAAATCTCTTTTAACCCTTTTTCGGTGATAGCGATCTAGAACACTATAAATCCTGCCTTTTTGGGACAAGGCATACAAAGGAAAGATGTAATATGTTGACGCATGGCCTAACCCTCTTCTACTAATTAAAAATCCGTGACCCCAGGCCTAAATCAGTGCGCTCCTGAATTGATTCTGGCCGGAGCCGGTAATGTTTTCTCGGCCACCGGAAATTTTATCATGCTCTACCCAAATACTAGTACGAAAACGTGGGAAATTGGGTGGGTGACCTTTATGAAAGTGGATACAGAAAAAAGACTTGATTATTATCTCTCTTTATACATTTATCTTATTTTTTTTGTTCATCATACACAACTAAGTCAACATACTCTACAAATAACTTAGATCGTTACAAAAATGATGTTTGTCTGTCTCTACCTGCTTCAAATATCTGTACAATTTTTCTATTGGAAGTTCTTCAAGTATAACTTTTTTTTTACCATTGTTTTCGGCACTCAACCCAACCTAGATATGAAACAAATTCGGCATAAAGCTCATGTTTACTTAAACTTCCCGCGACAGGATGATACACGTTCAATCTTGGCCATTATTTACGTTCACCCTTAATGCCTTTTAACGTCCTACGCAAACTGGTAGGCCTATTCCCCATACAAATAGACCGAGAATGGTTCAAACGGTGTCGTTTAAGGAAATAAAACGAAAGCGTGAAATTTACACGTTTAAGTTGGTAAGATTTGTCCCACAAATCCAAATTGAAAGGGTTTCGCCTTTTGAGATGAGGATCATAATATTATTAGATCTGCAAGTGATGGGATCGTACACATGTATGTAAATATGATTGTGTAACATGCTGTATGAATTAGTTATGCTTAGTAAAACTATTTAACTGTGTAACAGTTAAATTTATTTTAAATTACATAGAAACCGTCCAACGATAAACGTCATTGCAGACGGTTTACAATTGGCGTGGGTTCAAGTCCTGTTACTTTCAAATTTTTTACTTAAAAAAATCTTTCTTTAGTGTAGGATAACATTTTAAAACAAATTAAATATTATGATATATTATAAGTAAGATATCGATATTGCAAATAACATGCAATTTACTTTAACTTTAAAATATTTTAACATTTTAAATGAATACGGCTATAATTTGAGTCCACAAAATTTATTATTCGAAAATAAGTACATAAATTTTAATATTCTTCTTCTAACTATATTCTCTATTAAAAAAATCTTCAATTTCCATCTACCGATTACAAAATAAAACTCCAATTTATTTCAAGGACTGTAAATAATATAAAACTATCGAGGAACTGTTAGCGAAGTGCTCTGGAAAGACAACGTCGACTAACAAGATGATGTACAGGAATATAATAAATTCTTCAACTATTTCGAATTACTTCGACGCCTTAACTTCGGAGAGAGAAAGTTTCAATATAAATGTTATGAATCCAGCAAATAGAGAAATATATTTCTTATTTATTGAGCTCTTAATAGACCTGTTATAATTGGTATCAATATTATACATGTAGTTATGTATGTGTAATATATGTAAATATACTGTACTTCATTGATTCAAGCGTGTGACTGTAAACGTAAGGGCTATGGGTTCGCATCCCACTTAGAGGAAGAAATATTTATATATTAATATTTTCATTTCTTCGCTCTGGTAACAACGCAAAAGTGCAGCAATGAGTCAGCCAGCCACTCAATATGCAATGCCTAGAAAAAAAAAACAAAACAAAAAATCTAGCCTCAGAGTTACCTCGCGCACATAAAATAATGTGTCATCACCACTCTTAATTAATTATGTTTGACCACGAGGGTACAGAGGAAGCAGCAGATAATATTCTATATATCAAGTTATATTTATGGCATGTAATGTAATTTATACTCGCAATAGTATATAATAGGGCTTGGTCTCCATTCAGAGTTAAAATTAATTAATTATATTTCTCGGCAGAAAAAGAAAAAAAAAATTTAAGAAAGTTTTTGGTATAAGAAAAATATACTTAACATATTAAACGGCGTAAATTACATTGTGTTGAATATTTATGAACGAACATTTATTCAGGGATTTTAACAAGATAGCAACTCTCAGTTCGAGAAAGTGGAAATTTATTTCTTTTTTCATTTATTTATGTCAATTTACGGTATAGTAAAGTAATAGTAAATAATAATAGTATGTTCACGCTTTTTCCTGCATAGTAGTACAGAGAGGTCATCGTGGCGCAGGGGCTCAAGTGGGCTCAAGTGAGCAGGGGCTGTGAGAATTCTGCGGAAAATTGGGAACGAAGGTTCACACAAGGTTCCCAGCGTCCCCCTGTCTGACCTGCTTTGCTTAAGATACAACTTGTTAAAGGAAATATTAATTCGATATTATCGAATTTAATGAATCCTTTGCATCAAACTTCTCGGACTAATGTTGACAGAGCCAAAAAGCGTCATCAGCGCTAACAACATTAGGGAATATCCACGCATGGTGGAAGACACACTAATTTGGAGCACTGCTTATTAAATTAGAACCCTCATCGCAAGTGACCCGCAAAATGCGAATCGACAGTTACACACAGCTACTCTAATAAAATTTAGTTAACGCGAACTACTGGTGCTGGTATGTAACTTTTAACAGAGTTAAGTGTAGACATGGTCGGTGGTTTTAGTAATGTTTTGCTTATAATCAGTTATAGTTTTTTTTTTTGTTTTGACTGATTTTTTTGAAAAAATGCTGATTCTTCACATATTATTAGCTATTTAATCTTTTTAATTAATTCAGCTATTTATTTGATGTGTATTCTGATAATGTGTAGGGTTCACTTTGTTATCCGTCTCTCAAGGTCATATGGTCGCGTGGTCAAGGTCACGTGGAGGTGTCAGGCTGAAATTAGTACGGCAGGCTCGGTGGGCGAGTCTGAGACTCGAGAAACTATACATAACCCTAAATCACACTTCAAAACATATTATAATATTATTATTATAACATATATTATTATGATAACAGAGCACCTAAAAAATAATCTTTCAAGTTAGTCCAAATATATGTTAAACAACAAGCCCATTAAAATACTCAATCAAAATTTGAAGACAATGAAGACATAAAGTTGACAATGGCCGCAATATTCGAACGTCGTCGTTTCCAATGAGCTAGGTACGCGACATCCTTTCTCAGTTCTGACTTAATCTCCAAGATTATCCCGGGGCGGTCGTCTTTATTACTTGTAATAAGGCATTAAAATAGACCCCGGCTACGAAATGACTAGAACATTCATCAAGATGGTCTCGGCTATTCTTTTGAAATGAACGAAATAATGAAAGTTGTCTTGTTAAATTTTTGTTAATTATTGTAAAGGGGTTTGTAAAACCACCCCGGTTTGGTTTGACTTGATTTTGAATTTGGTTATAGATTTATTTTGGTATTTGGCATGTTGCCAGGGAGCTGGTTAGTTATGGAGTGTAGGGTGTCATTAAGAGAGATTTTCCGAAAATTCTTATCGGAACAGAAAAAATGGAAGATCCCATTTTTTCAAATCGGTTAACTATATATATACATACATAGACATTTGTAAATTATACCTGTATACATTCTTAAGTAAGACGTATACAACCTTTTTGCTTTACTTGGATTTTCACAAACAACCGTCTTATTGACCATGTCGTTCTATATTTTCAATTCGTCAAGGAGGACGAGTGTAAATCAAACCCTCAACCGTCACATTTAAATCCAGTCGTAGTGCCGCTAAATCACATACTACATTCCCACCTCGTATTTCATACAAGTCCATAATGAAGCGGCCCCATCATAACTAAGAACCAGTATATGTAGAATTTCGCCGTCCTTACGGCTACTTGGCCTAAAAAGTAAAAACAAGTTCTTGATGTAGGTCAAGGATCGAAAGAGGGAGACGGCAGGCAGTCATCTGATTCCCTTTCAACGTCCCATGGTAGTAATTATATAGTACTCCAGCAGGCCTATACAAGTTATACTTGAGTTACGTGGAAAATTTAATTTGGTACGGTGTATTTTGTTTTGAATATATCTTTTGAGATTGCCTTACGCAATTTAGGCCAATTTGGCTGGTAAATGCTCTTGATTTGGCCTGTGATTATTTAAATGAGGGAAAATTGAGGACGAGGCAGTCGTGGTGCCGTAGCAGTGGCTGTAAGCATGACGGTTGTGGGTTCGATTCCAACTTAGAGGAATGAATTATCTTTATTTTCTGACACGAGCTTTGCCCGTATTTGAATTTTACACTTCGCAATGTCTGAAAGACTAGTTTTTTTTGTAGATTTTGCAGGTGAGTTTTTTGTTTTTTTTTTGAAAACATATAATAAATTAACGTAACGTGATTAAGACCCGTGGCTCTTGCACGCCTTTCGAAGAAACTAGTATCTAAACCACTTGTTTTTATCAAGCTTCGTCGAAATTATTATAATTATATAATTATTAACATATAGGTAAGTGGAATACCTCGAAAAATTTGCAGCAAGTGGGGAACGGAGTGTCTTAACTTCTTACTAGGTTCCATCTACCTATCCTACTATATTCAGAAAACAGCATAAAGCTAGAAAAACGTTGGGCTTAAAAGAAAAGTTTAAAATACTTTTTACTCGATATCGAAATATTACAATATTGACGCGCAATATATAAAAGGTATGTTAAAAAGGCAAGTATGAGTTTTTAATACACCACCAGAACATACCTTTTCAAAATGTACGACACTATAAACATTACATGCAAATTAAGCTCCCAACTAAATTTCAGTAATAAGCACCTACTTTGAATACCTCGTTACAAAATGTGAAGGGCCGTTTAAAGTTATAAATGTGAACTCTTAACGGTCTACTTTTGTTTGACGTTTTATTAGACTTTTCTTAATTGAGAATACAATTTCGACAATGTAGAAACGCTAAAAAATTTAATTATTTTTTTTTTATATTGGATATGCTGTTTGAGGTCGTCGTGGCACAGTGGGACAGCGACGGGTGTGAGTTTGATCTCACTTACGAAAGACAAACACAAAGTAGCTACCCTACATGCAATCACGTTAGTGTATGGGCAAGTAAATAAATAAAGAAATGTCTTGGTATTAGCTTTCTCCGCTTTATACGAGGGATAAAACGTGAAGCTGAAAGAGAACTACTTTTATATATAAAATAAAGGAAAAATCTGCATCCGCTGTATGTCGCACACAGATGAGTAAACAGAGGGAACCTCGTGTTAAGACATTTCGTTTACAACTTTCCGCCGAATATTTAACGGCATTGCCTATGTAGCCGCAGAACTGCGCTTTGTCTTGTTAAATAAATAATGCCTACGATGTGACGGCCGATTAATTTAATAAGATGGTGACGTAATAAGAAATGTATCTAATATTAAAATTCCTTTGCAGACCGGCAAACACTTTCACCGCACGTCACTGCTCATCAAAGCCTTCAACCATAAGTTCCGTCTTGATCTCGAGCTTAACACGTAAGTAACTAAAATAATATTTATTATTAATAGTTGTAATTTCCAAAAAATATTCATTGTTGGGTCTAAGTTATAATCTACAGTTAATTTAACTCTTTTAACTTAGTATCTTCTTAATTATAGATAATAATTGCCACTGGCAATGAAAAACAAACATGTCCCGTGAGCGTTTAGAAAAGTTCTAAAAAATAAAATTCTTTTTTAACCTCTCTACATGTAGAATTTGAACTTTTTACGTCTAGTTTGTATGTCAGACAGGTGTATGTCTATCTTATTTATATAAAAAATATGCATAACTTTAACAATTTTTAACCCAACTAAAATATATTATAGAATAAGATAAAATTAGTATTCAGACGCGCTCAGCTTATCACATGAACTAGTATGTCCTTCATATACCCTTCTTATTATATGAAAAAGGGTTTGATTTCCCGTCGATGGATTATTGTCGATTTCTCTAGTATGAAGACAAAATGCGTCGACGATTTCCGCCACTCATCATGCAATGTCTCAAACATTAGGCGTGGGAGGGCAAAGTGTCTTAACATTTTGTTCCCATTGAACTGCAAAATGCAGGATATAGCGTGAATATCCATTTCTAATACTCAACTAAAAACGTAGTAAAATCATAAATTTCAAGATAACACTTACTATTCAGACGCGCTCAGCTCATCACATCCATATCCCCCCCTCCCCCCTATATGTAGTTATATCCAAACAAATGATCCAAGAAGTACTCGGAGCACGGTTCACATTTCACTCGGTTTTACATAATCTCACTCCATTTCACAAGTCAATATATTACCCCTCTACTCCTTTACTATCTAATAATATTTTGTGTGGAAAGAGCTTTGTGTAAATGTTTATATATATATATATATGTATGTATGTGTGTGTGTTATTTACCGTGAGATTTAACAGATATAAAATTTTATAAGTGCGAGACGATCGTTGCGCAGTGGTACAGAGTATCTGAATGTAGATGCAATGATTGTGGGTTCTATTCCCATTCAGGGGAGTGAGTTATTTTAATTTCTTTTCTGAGTTTAGAAGACAAATTATAGCGTAGCGTTAATACAACATTTTCTCAACCTATCCTCAACCTAGCGGGATACAGCGTGAAGC
The DNA here is from genome assembly GCA_037355905.1 of Heliconius aoede. NCBI lineage: Eukaryota > Metazoa > Arthropoda > Insecta > Lepidoptera > Nymphalidae > Heliconius > Heliconius aoede. The sequence continues at coordinate 45,168 of JBAIZZ010000359.1, read as the reverse complement.
TAAAAGCACTTTTCAAAAAATATTATTTAAAATGATCTCAGTAAATAGCAGCGAAAGCAAAAAATATATATATTACTATGTTACAAAATTTAAAAAACCAATTTGAAGGGCCAATTGGAGGAGGAAATTTAGAGAACACGTTAAATAAACCGGAGTTGTCACCTCAGGGAGGATATGATATATATTCTGATATTTTTAAGCTTCAGGTAATCAAAGTGGGATATTTAATAGCGTGTCTCTTGAGGGTTAAGAACAGCAAATTTAGTGACAAAGGCCTTAGCTCTATGTTTTCTGCCATTATTAATAACAATATTTTAGCTTATGCAGTATCCGATACATAGCAGGGTGGTTTAAAGAAACCTACAAAGACACCTGGAAATCTAGACATCTTTTCCGTTGCCATTACTTTGAGTCGAATTATAATAAATAATCCTGTTAAAATAAAATGCTGAATAATTATACTAATTGCTTTCCCTCATACAACAATAGATCTTGGGTAAGATTTCTTACTTACATTCATACTTGGTGAACGTTTTCAAAATTAATTTATTACAGCCATTGTGTCGAACAATGTATACATGAAGTGATTTTCCAATTCAAAAGCTTGAATAAGGCTTTAGGTCCGACGAATTTTCTATTAATTTAGTATTAGATATGTTACCATTTATATGTAATGGATTCATATCTAATATCTATCAAGTGCATATAGCTATTTATAGGGTACTAAAATACAACAACCTATTTAGATTTTTTTCTGACCTTCTGGACAAGCTGGAACGAATTTCGTAGAACTTTCACTGGAAGATAAAGGAGGTAGTGGGGTTAGGCTACTATTTATCTCATAGGATCCATAGGATTTACACTTTTTGCAATTTACGAGACTTTCCGTGTTGAGTCCGGGAACTCAACATCCCGCTTTGTTTTTACAATAACAAGGAAAATTAAAATAATTCATTCCCTGAGTAGGAATTGAACTCTAAATCTTCACGTTGACGGTCAGGCGTTCTGCCGGTATGCAACGAAGACCTCAAATGGCCTCGCCGCACATTTATTTCTCAACATACAAGAGAAGCGTCGAGACAAAAGATAAAACCTAAATTAACCAATAAAACACACACTTCGTTAAAATCCCCCAAAAAAGGCGTCACAGAGTAAACACTGTCCTCTTTGTGCGCCAATCAAGTACCAGTAAACCCGTAAAAACTGAACTTCAGTGTATAAAACAGTTTTTTGTTTGTTCCCACCAAGTCTTTTACGGCCACTGTAAATTCGCTTTTCGAAGTTTTCACGTTATACATGCCGATGACAGTGTGATGTTTTCAAAGGGAATCTAATCTTGAAAGGATTGAACGTTGCAGCCTATCTTAGAGACCGATTCGAAGTATTTCCCTGAATTATTACCAATTTGTTCTTAGGGAGGAAATCAGGCGAGTGTAAGTGTTATAATATAAAAAAAAGATCTTGAAGATCTTTTTTTTTTTAATTTTTTATATTTTTTTTCCCGTCTAGCATAAGGCGTCTTGATAAAGCGCAGCTTTGACCAGAACTTAAATCAAAATGTCTAGAGACTTAAAATTTTGTTATTGTTTTGTTTTTTGGCATGCCAATAAAAAAAATGTATGATTTTTTTTTAACTTCATGTGATATTTATAAAATTAGCTTTTTAATATCACAAATATATATTTTGATTACATGCCCATATTAAATTTAACAATGTACAACTCATTGCCGCGAATATTGCTACATTCGGCAATTAAAACAGGGACACTCATAAAAATACATGTGTTGTAAGTAATGATTTTACAAATATTCATTCTTTTCAATGAAATTTTATTTCTGATGACATCATGACGCAAATTGGACATGGATATGTAATGTTTGGCGCATATTCTGTAAAATTTTATGCTCTTATCACTCTTATCTCATAGTGGATAAGTGTCTGATATAGGTCGTGGATTAGATCCCCACTAAAAGAATGAATTCAATTTTTCAATTTTCATTTTCCTGCACTAGATCCGGCGCTCAGTCACTAAACATACACTGTCTCAAATTAGGTTAGGGGTAGTGATATGTCACGCAACTCTAAAAAGTATAAAAAAAAATAGTCTGTCACAGTTTATATGTCACATAAACGGACAGATAGACAGGCCAACAAGACAAATTATATGACTTCCATTTATTACTATTCGGATTTGGGATTCGGCCACATAATACTAATAAAAAGTCTAGACAAAAACAAACAAATTAAACAAGACACATTCTAAACAATTAAAAAACCAAACAAAATATGATAAAAAAAAGGGGCACGACTCCAGTAATTATGCAAATACGAACCGATAAAAAGTCAGAATCGCGTGTCGCGATCCAAACGTCTGATTTTATCGCGCGAGTGGAAAATTAAATGAATGGCCACATTTCCATTTAAACGGTAGTTAGTGGTTTAATGACGTAAACTTCATTTTATTCAATCGGGCGGCGCTTGTACGCGCATTCATTTTTTATTGCTGTTCCCCTCGCTTATTTGTTTAGAGGAGCGCTTCATGGGCCATTTGACAAATTTGAAAGTGTAAAGTAGTGACAGATTTCTCTGCTCTCCGTCAGTTGGTTCAAATAAAAGATGATAAAGCTAAATACATTAGTCCCACTTATCTTCTCACACTTACACCACTTAGAAATAGAAATAAAGGAAAAAAACCCTCCATTCAGTCCACATTCATAATGACTTATTAAAAGTTTCCACTCTTTACCATCGACCTACAAAAGAGGAAGTACAGCCGTGCCCATATATACTATACGTATTTGTATCGTTCGTTCCCACGAAGTTGGACCCTTTAATGACTGCTTGTAATGGGCTGAGAGCATGGTCTTTATTTACTTTTAGAATTTGGCCCGAAATGTTAATAGAGTCCTTTTGTTTAAGCGAGTAATGGTTGAGATTATTTTGTTATGTGATGTAATGAATGTATGTGTGTTTATGGGATAGATTTCCTCTTTTTTTTTTTAGAAGAGAATTGCTTTTTTTTGTGTATATTATAAAATAAAATCAAATCAGCTTCACGCTATATCTCGCACAAAGCAGGGTAGTCAGAGAAAATCTTGTGTCAAGACATACCGTTTTTCAAATTTCCACCGAATGCTGGAGGTATTGTGTATTAAGTTGAACTCAATGCTGCGCTTTGCCTCGATACCAGAGCGAAAAAATGAAAATATAAATTTGAAATAAAATATTTAATTTTCTCCAGTGGGGATCAAACCCCAGTCGATTTTACAATCACACTGAGCCGCTGCGCCACGACTGACCTATGGTGGTGGACCTCATATTTATTTTAATTTAATATTTATTTCTTATTAAACTTAATTTAATTTATTACGTTTACATTAATTACATTAATCGTTTAAAATATTCATTAATTGCGAAAAAAATATGAATAAACACTGGAAGCATTTGAACATTATCTTCTCGTATGAAAAATCTGAGAAAAACAAAATTGAGTGACTAGTGCAAGTAATATATAAATCTCAATGAAAGTAATATTGCAGCTGCCGAGTAAGGTACTCGTATTGTACATCGTTGTTGCTCCAAGATTTATACCAGCATCCCTCTTTATCTTAGAAACACCTGCTTAGTACCAAACGCAATCATTCTTGCGGACTCAGGTGTGGAAAACATAGTTCCTTTTTCTTTGATTTTTTTCAAGTTATACAATTTTTCCCATATATAGCAGGGTATTCAGAGAGAACCTAGTATTGGAGCCACTACCTTATTTTTAGGTGAATATTATTTATCAGAGCAAGCAAATAAAAATAATTGAAATATAGTCATTTCTCCAAATGGGAATCGAACCCACAACTATCGCAACAACAATCGTAGAGTCGGTTTTTATATTTATTTTACTTGTATGTATATCTTCGAATATCATTCGGATTGTTTCGAATTTGATTTCATTATTGTTAAACTGTTATTTGACTATTTCAAAACGGCTTATAATGCCATATGTGAATCTATGGAATCTATGGATCTCTCAAGAACTATATACTCCAATTAATAAAAAATTTAATGTTGTACAGTCCACTTATCACAAACATATAGAAATATTACAAATAATAAATAAATATCACTGTTCATAATCGTCTAATATAGATTGAGAAAAACTCATTTCCAAATCTAGCCTCAGTTATACACAACTTCTTGCTATTCCCATGTAGAACACGCGGGCGAAGCCGCAATTAAAATCTAGTAAAAACTATTCTCATTTTAATGATCTCACAAAATCTAAAGACCTAAATTTTATTTTAAAGTAAAACTGGTATAAAGTTTTTAAATCTGTGACAGGTCGGCACACGTGCTCGGAATGCTGGCTGCGCTGTGTATCGGACACTCCGAACGTGATTTGGAAAATTGTTACACCGTTCTTTTCACAATAGCTTTAAGAATTTAAACTATTGTGAAAAATTACTGAAGTTTTTTTTTATTACTTTTAACATGCTATTTCTTTATGGTTTATAATATGTTTTTCACATAAACAAAAAGTTGCAACTAGCTAAGCTCGCATTACCTCGCAAACAGTCGTCCCTCGAAAATTAAACGGAAAGTTGCAGACGGAGTGTCTTGACACTCGATTGAAAGTTACTTAGTCACTATGTACTCTGTTTGAGCGGAATCTAAGAAGCGTGAAACTAAAAAAAATTATGCCATTTTTAACGCTACGTAAGTTCTAGACATTCTAATTATCACAATTAATGAATGAACTTAAGCTGTTCGAGTGCAGAAAGCTATCCAAGGTGAAATCCGCAATTACGCGCGACAACATAAGATTCGAACTAATAAAGAGGACTTTGCGTGATTGACGAGAGATTTACTTGGAAACCCGCATTTGTATTAATTGTAGATCACGATAGATTATATACGTGTGACAAATTATGGTTAGTATCCACAGTGAAGGTAGATAGGTATCGTTGGTAACCAAATGAGAATTTTCGTTATAATGGAATTATTGAGAATTATACTGTTTCATATATTCCAGCTTTGAGAACAAAGAGATATGATCATGGATAAGATTTGAACTTAATTGGAACTTGGAACAACCGTCGTCGAGCTTAAAATGTTGTTTTGAAATATCTATTGATATGAACTTTATTGTTTATACTTTTTATCATGTGTAATTTCAAGTACATACTCACTATGATATAAATATTTAAAAAAACATTTAATTAAAATAAAAAAGATTTAATTCATTTAAACGTTTGTGTCAGAATTTACTTATTTTTTATTTCTTTATTATAACTATTTACTGGAAATTTTATGTCATTGGAAAAAGTTTTTTATTTTATGGAAAAGATTTCAAAGGATTGTGGTCGTGTCCATAGGAGTGTATCAGTGTCTGACTGTACAAGTGAATGATCGTGGGTTCAATCCACAATAAAGAGAATTAATTATAATCACTTCCCACCTAAAACAAGGCGCGATGTTGACTTCCGCTACTCAATGCCTAGCTTGGAAAGAAAGTAGAAAATTGAGTGACGTGAGTTTTTTAAAGCTTCATATTTTACGCCTGTAAGGTTTAAGCTAGCAAATACTATCGTCTAAGAATTATAAAGGAGAACGAGCATAATATAATATTTTGTGTACGACACGTCATTTTACATATCGACGTGCATTAACGTATTTTTGTGTACGCCGCGGAAAGACTGCCAGCATATTTGTAAAGCGTTCCAACGAAAACAGTTTAAAACGGAATAGCTTATATGCAAATAATATATTATTTGAAAATATTATTTGTGTATTTTGCATTTAAGTTTGTTTCTTTTATATACTAGTATGTACATATGTTTTTCGCTGGCAAATGATGAATTGCTTTTAATATTTTAAAAATTTCTTATTACCTCTCTCTACAAGAATTCGAACCCCCACCATCAAATGTCCAAACAAAATCAAACATATATGCTCAGAATTACAGAGCAAGTACAACGTGTCCTAATTAGTAGGTATGTTTTGTTGATCAATTACCTTTCCGGTCCACAGTGTGTGCAGATCAACGCAATGCCTCCAAAATTCAAACGTTGTATTGTTAAAAATGTTGGCAAATATTTGTATTTTACGAATATATTGCTTATGCGAGTACATACGTTAGATTTTATCTAGATTTTATTTAGACTAACTTTCAACCGGCAGCTTTGTTCACGTGATTGAATTGAAAAAGATTTGTGTATGACACATTGACACATTCTAAATACCCAAGGGGGTATAATATAGCCTAAAGCTATTTTGGTGTGATGCGCCGAATCAATGTAGTTATGATACTTGTGACACACCGGTGTCATTTAATCCACGGATGGCTTTATCAGTACAGACCTGCACCTCTTGCACCTGGATTTACAGAGCATCCATAGGGAGGTTCCTAAGCGGCTCGTGAAATAACAACATAATATGATATAGCCCATATCTTTCCTCAATAAGTGGCCAATACCACCAGTAGTCTCTAACATTTACTCGTTCAACCTAAGAAACTTTAAAGTAGTTGTTAGTTTTTAGATAGATTTTTAGCAAAAGATTTTTATTTAAAATTGACACGACACGCTGGGATACGTAAAAAGCGTTCGCCTCTCTCAATGATATCGCCGGCTGGAAACCACCAATTACTTCGAAACGGATGGCGACGGACAGATCATATTTAATTCATTTAATATTAGATTAATATTTCATTAGTAACTTTTTCAGATGACCTGAGAAGTTTTGTAACGATAATGTCAATTTTCATTTTCTGAATATCTGTTTTTTTTGTATCTTATGCACTGCTTACTGTGTGGTGACACCCAACTCCTGAAAAAACTTCACTGTTTGTGAAGTTAAGCTTAGAGCAGTATTTGAAACTTGCAATCCGTCTACAGTGTTAAAGTACACCGTGCACCGCATCGCCCAATTTTCGATACGTTGGGTGTTGAGTGGCCGAACTCAACGTCACGCTTTGGTGTTATTACCAGAGCAAGTAAAAAAAATCGTCACCCGATTGAGAACCCACAGCCTTTACGCTTATAGACAGACGCTGTGCTGCGGCGTTACGATGGCCTCTAAACGTCAATTTTAGGGATTTTAATAAAAAGTATGATTATCCTTTCCGTACCAGTCTTTCTATATATTATAATGAAAAAAAACGAGGAAAAATGTCTTGTTTTAAATTTACGTGTTAGTGATTCATGGTGCAAATTGGATCAACATGTCAGCGGCGATTGCGAATAGACTTACATAATACTGTTCCCTCCTTAGACTTTCAACTAAAAACGAATGCCGGGCAGGTAGTGAAATTCTTTTAGTACATAGTAGCAAAAGCTTCACTCGTGATACTTATAAATACTTGTATGCAGGTGTGCAGTAATTATGGGTAACCTTAACAAGAAATTATGAATGTTAAAAAAAAACGAAATTTATCACAAGCAGTGAGATAAGTATCATTGTTTTTTTCCTTCATGCTGTTCCCTGTATATAACAGGCAGAGAGAGAGCGTGTTAAGACACTCCATGCTCTAATTTCCGGCTGATTTTAGTGACAGTGGCGGAATTTAATGCCACACTTAGTCTAGCAGAACGCTCTGGTGTAAATAAAAATAATTTGTTCCTTCGAGTGAGGAGGATCCATTACTATTGCATTTACAATCAAGTCGTTTCTTCAAAAATATACGTTGTATCATGATCGCGTGATAAGTAAGATAAGTACAAGAAAATAATTAATTAACTTAGTAATAATATCAAATTTAACAAAAAAAAATCTGTTAGCAAACACACTTGTTTACAAAATGCCCTAATAGATACTTTAGGGAATCAAAAATTTAAAGAAATTTTGCCGGATAAGACCTTTCGTGTGACCAGTACAAACCGCGGACGGAATCAGTCCGCAATTTTAATTCAATGTGACACAATTTGCTTATTTCCGGTCCAAAAACTCAAAATCTTATTTGTACCTTTTATCTATTAAGTATTTGACGTTCGTATTTTCTCATTTCATTTCATTTTGTGGAGCTTTCGCTTCAAATATATTTATTTGCGAGTATTTTTGTAAATGTAAAGATTAAAGACTGTCTGTATAGAAAGGTCACTCGTTTTTAGGGTTCCATACTTCAAAATAATAAATAGAAACCTTATGGGACAATTTTGTCGTTTGCTTGTCCATCTGTCTGTCTGTCAAAATCATTTTTCAAGATCGCATATCTTCAGGTATCAAGTTGATATTAAAATCATATGTCACGGTCAAAAAAATATTAGCTGTAAGAAGACCACACTAGATAAAACTTATAAAGTACTACTTCCAAGTACATAAATTTACGAAATTTGGAAAATAATGAGAATTTTTAGTACAAATAAAGGAAAAATTCCGGAACAGAGTGTCTTGTCACTAGGTTCCCTCTGCTCACTCTTACCAATATACAGGATACAGAGTGAAATTAAAAAAAACACATTATTTCATGTTTTTTTTTTTCACAAAAAAAAGTGACGTGCAAACAAAGTCAGGGATAAAAGCTCGATCGACTATCCGTTATAGAAGATAAAACATCTCTAGCGTAGAACTTTCCAAAGCTATCCATTTTAATCGCCAGTATTATTGATCCCTTATCTCACTAAAACTTTTGAATTCCACTTTATAAATGAGATGTGTTTTTTGATGATGGTGCAAAAACGATAGTTTGCGCCATTAGTATTACCACCTAATGTTTTAGAGAAAAAAACTATATCTATACTATAATTATAAAGTTGAAGTTTGTTTGGTTGAACGCGCTAATCTCAGAAACTATTCGCACAAATCTACATTTTATTACTGTGTTAAGTATGCTATCTATCGATTCAAGCTATATTAAATCACGTTGGTCGTTTCCTTGTAACCTACAGTACATGAAATTAGACTAATGGATGAGACGGTGAAAAAAACTAGTAATGTTCTTATGTGGTAGTGTATATGTAGAGAGAGTTTGGTATTAAAACACTCCGTTCCGCGCTTTCCACCCAACGTTCGAGAAACTGTATGTTGATCGGCGGAACTTAATGCTGAGCTTTGTTGCTGCTGTTTCGTGTTTATTCTTATCTTCCTTCCTATATTTTCAAAATATAAAATTTAAATAATATTTGGACGCGCTATGTCTTTACTATATTACTTTACTATATTACTTAGCTGTAGCTTAGCTTCACCAAAGCTGTTCACAACAGTGTTAGAACAGATGTTCAAGAAGTTAGATTGGGAGCATCTAAGTCTAAACATAAATGGATCACGATTGAATCATCTTAGATTTGCGGATGACCTGGTCCTATTGGAGGAAGATCCAAAACTACTGGAGTCCATAATACAAACTCTAGCAGACAAAAGTAGAGAAGTAGGCCTAGAGATGAACTCCAGCAAAACTAAGATGATGACTAATTCATTTCCCAGAGACATCACAGTAAATGGACAGAAACTGGAATATGTAGAGGAATATGTATATCTTGGCCAGATAATATCACCTAATGACCAGATGTCGAAAGAAATAGAGAAAAGAATTGCAACAGGGTGGAAAACATACTGGGCTTTGAAAGAAATTACAAAAAGCAAGGAAATATCCATTAAAATCAAGAAGAAGACCTTCGATACCTGTATTTTACCTGCCATTACATATGGTTGCGAAACCTGGGCTTTGACAAAACTCCATAGGGAAAAACTTGCAAGATGTCAAAGAAGTATGGAGAGAAGCATGTTAGGATTAAAACTTAAAGATAAAGTAAGAAATGCAGACATCAGGCACAAAACGAAATTAACTGATATCCTGGTCCGTATTGATCAACTTAAATGGAGGTGGACTGGACATATGCTTAGATGTAAAAAGGAGAAATGGAGCAAACAGGTGACAATCTGGTACCCGAGGGATGGCAGTAGGGGTCGAGGTCGTAAAAAGAGAAGATGGGAGGACGACCTGAAAATCACTTTAGGTCCCCTCTGGACAAGAGTGGCGACTGACAGAAAGCATTGGAAAGAGTTGGAGGAGGCCTTTGCCACAAGGCACACCGAACTGAGAGACTTTTTGTAGTGAAATGTAAATTTTAGTTTTAAATACTTTGTCTTAAAAATGTAAAATGTCAAAAAGTTCGGAAATAAAGGCTATATTATTATTATTATATATATATATATTACTTAGCAAAGAAAGCAGAGGAAACCTGGAAACTTAGTGTTTAGACATTCCATTCCCATTAAATTTTCGCTTCCCGCCGAATTTTGACGTCATTGCGTGTTGAGTGGTGGAACTCAACGCCGCACTTTGCCTTGTAGATCGAGAAAATAAATAAAAAATAATATTTAATTTCCTCGAAATATTTGTTTAAAAGTGACTTACACGAAAATAACAGCATTTAAAACGGTAAAATACAACCACGAATATAAATTTGAAATCTTAAACACAAGTGTTTGTGTACTTTTATTAAAATGCAGGTATTTAGTTAGACGCTGCGTCCCACCTTGGAAAATTTGTTTATGCTTGAGAGAACGCTAAAGGGTTCTAACCTCCAGGACTTTGAGGCCAAACAGACTGCAAGTATACGCACTACTGACTTGGAAACGTGCAATTATAAACACTAAAATTACATTAAAACGTGCAAGTGGAAACACAAAAATTCTACTGACATTCGTATATAGTGGCTTTCTACTCACTGGTGTAGGTAGATATTTTCTGGAGAGCTTCATTATTCATTTTTCACGCTTAATTTATTGTTTGTAAGAATTTTAGGGTTGGCACCAGATATTTATACATAGGAATATTATACAAAACGTATATAAATATATATAAATTAGAACCCGCACCTTCCGTATAATGTACACATTATGTATTTCCACATGCCGCATCATTATTATAAGGATATATTTATTAGGCACTTTCCGCTCTCCTACTCTAATGAAGCGTGCATACATATATTGCAGGATAAGTTCTTACTTAGTCGTACTCAGCGGAGTTCCGTTCAGCACGTTTATATTTGATGTAATAAAAGCTTTAGATGCCGTGTCGTAGCACTCCACAAACGGTACGGCTGTAGGTTCGACTCCTACTCGGGGTAATTAAATAATTAATATTTTCATTCCCTCGCTCTGGTAAGTTATATAATTTATTATTTAAATCTGACCTGTGAGGTAAGATTACCTTATCAAAAAATATTTTAACTAAACTATCGAAAACTCAAAGTTATTACCAAAATAACGGTTACATCCAGTTACTCTCGATTGTTAGAAACTACTGGGCGTGGCGTGTGACATGACGTCATTCTATTGAGTAACGATTCTAACGTCACATGATTAAATTCGTCCCGAATATCATATCCCGGGTGCTTTTAGCTCGCTCCAATTATTATTTGTGATTATATGGATGTAAGTATACATTGTGACCGCCGTGGCGTAGGGGCAAAGCCCCTGTAACGATAGCACCAACTGTTGGTTCAAATCCCACTCGGGGGAATGATATTATTAATATTTCGCCATTCAAAATGCAATGTCTTGAAAATTGAGCAAAAGCTCAGAAGGCAGAAAATAGATTGTAAGACATTGCGTTCCCACTGCCATGCTATGTGGTAAACAACACGAAGATGCTTTATTTCTGTTAATTTTAAAATCCTTTAACTTTTTCCATGCATAAATTTATGTACAAGTATGTTTGGGTAGATTTTTTTCCCTTATATTTTGGTGAAAGTATTAATTTATATTTAATAATACTATAAAAGAAAATTTATAATTTAGTTCGAACTCTAATAATCTTATTGATTTCTTCGCAACAAGAAAAAATTCAAACAAAAAAGATATTCTTATGTTATTTTATTACAATAGGCAATAAAACTTCAAAGATTCTTCTAATGGGCCGAAGTACATAACAGGACCTTCCGCCTGGCCGACCCTTACACTACTTGACACGTGCCATTTTCACACACCAAATTGTTCAACCGTAAACTACTTGTAAGGGCCGAGGCTTATTAGTGCGGAATCGAACCTGTTACGTTTCTAATCTTGGGCCAACTATATTGATTAACTTTTGTTGTACTGTATAGAAGACACCTATAGTATGATTAGGTTTTCATCTCACATTCATAAATTGGTATAAAATTTTTTAGCTTATTTAAATCAACGTGACTTAAATAAGCTGTGACTGTGACGCGACACTCAACACGCAATGCCTCCAAAATTCGGCAGAATGTGGGAGAACGCAGTGTCTTAACACGAGCTTCCCTCTGCCTACCCTGCTGCCATAACTAAAATGTTATAATATTGAAAATAGACAACTCAGCAAATATATTGAACTCTATTGTTTGTTTCCACGAGCTGCAAGTGCGGCGTCAGGGGAATCTATCTTTACACATTGTTAACTCCAGTCATACCTTAAAATTTGTCCAATTTTAACAATATTGCTGACATACTATGTCAAACTGATAACTTATTTTGTGTCTTTGAGGTCGGTTAAAAGTAATAAAGCACTCAAAGTAAATAGACAGTGCCACTGTGGAACCGGAACTCACTTATCCTTAACGAGGCAACGAAAATAAACTATACTGAACCATGCTACTGTGTAAAACGATTCGAACACATATCCTCCAAATCAATTTGAGACTGCGAGCTCTACCAACAGAGTGGTAGAACTCAACGCCGTTATGTTTTGTGCCTAGAAGGAGGAAATGAAGATAATTCATTTCCCCGAATGGAAATTGAACCTACAACCGTCGCGTTTACTGACTCTTAGCCGCTGCACTACGACGGCTCTTTTTTATAACTTTTATTGTTAGATAAACAGTTAACAGTTAGTTTTATATCAGAAACTTACTGACCCGTGTTTTGAAGGCCGCATAAGATTCTTTATTTTCTCTACATCCGGTCATGTGAAAGGGTTAGAAAAATATTTGCCGAGTGTCTTCGTAGATCAGTGATTTGCTAGTGTATTTGCATTTCGTTGATTTTTCTCCTTCAGTTTGTTAGTTATTCTTTTTTTAAACATATTTTATTAAGCCAATTTATAACTATTTTATAATTTATTATAATTGTTTCATAATGTTACTTGGTTTGCATACTACGTAGCTTAGGTGGCAAATAAATAATATGGTAGTATTAAGCTGGTCTGATGCTGGAGCCTGGACCTGAACAGTAGAACTCTTCAGGGTTGCTATTAATCCATTCGAGTGTAAGCTCATATAATTTATATGTCCGAGCACGTTACTAGAACTTGGTCAGTCGGTAATCAAGTCAAAAAAGATCCATACTTCAAAAAATTTTTAAAGTGCGAAGCCCTAAATACAAATCTTTTAATTTTTTTATTGTAGTCCGTCTGTCTGTCTATCAATACCATTTATCTAAAGTATTAAGCTGAAATTAATAAAAAATATTTAGATCTTTCGTCTTTTCGAGCACAGAATGAATGAAGCTACTATGCAACCTTAAGATACATAGAATATATGTATATTCTTTATTATTACTTGCATGTACTTGCACTCGCGGATCCAAGTGGCAACGCCATCTTTAACCGTTAAAAATTAAAATAAATCGATAAGCAATAATAAGTAGACCTAAGCAAGAGAAACTACATTTTTAGTATCAACACAAATAGCTAACAAATAAAAATAACGAAAAATAATATGTAAACGTAAAAACAAAGGAAATAATTTAAACAATATATTATTTTTAAAGTTAATACATTTAATCCCAGCAACTAATCGCAGTGACTGGCAACTTCCGCTTTACTTTCTAAAAGTGATCAAGACTAAAGAAAGCACTGCTAAAGTTTTTATTATCAATTCGTCCAGCAGCACACAAACTTCGCCGGTACCACAACTTTTTAAAGTTTGCCTTTTTTCAGCACAAGCAATAATATAGCTTGATTGGCTATTTGCAGATATTTTTTTTTAGTTGTAATGTAAAGTAATTTACTGAGTCCGTTACAGTGCGGCTGCATACCGTTTGAATGTAAAAGGACGTTTGTGGGTTCGATTCTCACTCGGTGGAATGAATTACTTAATATTCAGATTTTCTCGCTCTAGTATATAATACAAAACGAAGTCCCGAAAACCGGTGAACTGAGTGTCTAACTACTATATTGGGGACAAAAAAGCACATCATCGTACCAGAGGATGTTACGTAATTAGTATTTAAGTCCCAAATGAAAGATGTCCATTCAACATGCTCTTCGACTTATCGGAGATTATATTTAAACCTATTCAAAATTTTCAGAAAAGATTTTTTCTTTTCGTTATAAAGCCTCGAGATCCGTCGCTATAGCCGTAAGGCTGGCTGTAAGCAGCACGAAATATGTAAGAAAAATATAAAATTTTAAATTAGAAACGAAACGATAGTGTGTTTGCTGAAGATAAATTAAGTTTTGTGAAAATGTACAATCATTTTTTTAATGTCGATAATATTATATTTTATTATTATATACGTAATTTTGTTTATGGACGTAAAACTGAACGTCCCATTTCTTCATGTTCCCCATAGAGATTTCGAGAAATCCTCTTGGCAATCTTTGTATCTAAAAGCCAAATTTATATACATTATTATATTATATATTTCCAAACAATTAAAACGCGGCGTTGACTTCCGTCACTTAGCACGTAATGTCTCGAACGTTTGACATAAAATGGACAACGGAGTATCTTAAGAAAAGGTTCCCTCCCTTCCCTACAATGCCGAAAAGGGGGCCGCTGTTTTATCCCATTATTCTCTTAACACTAATTATCAGCTTATACCTCAAACCGCTTAATACAAATATTGCTCGAAGAAAAATTATTTATTGGCAAAATTTGTTTACCGCAAATTTCCGCTCCAAGCGAGGGGATGATAACTGGGGCTCGTTACGATCTGCATTTTAATTCACACCCCTGTATATACACTCACACCTGTATACATTACTTACCCCGTGACTGAAACGTCCGTTTATCTAATTCCTTTTCCTTTTACTTTTTTCTTTTCAATGCTATAGAAATGTGTCACTGTAAGAGTACGGTTTGTAGAGACAAATGGTTCCATTTTTTAGAAAATTTTATTTTAATTTCTTATCACGTACCATTGAAGCCATGCAGCTGAAGTTGTACAGCTACTGGCTGAAACAATAGTTATGAAAAACTATTTTCTCGTTCCTACTCAGTTGAATATCTTAATCTCGATTTCAGGTGGAATGTGAAAGTGATAGTCTTGGCTTCGATAATAGTCTCCATGTATCTTCGAGGGTAGTTGTGACACAGGGCTGCAAGCGTGCGACTATAAGCACGTCAGGTTGCGGATTCAACTCCCTCTCGAGAAAATGAAAGTTCAATGAAAGCTGAATTAACAGATTAATTAGTATGTTCAGATCTGAGACCTTAAGTTTAGTGAATATTCATAATATTAGTATAGATACGCGTATAAATCAAAATCCTTGTCACTGATCCATTACGCTATGTCACATGTCACATGTCACATGTCACATGTCAGACAACATATACTTTACGTAATTTTCAATATCACTCAAAAGTCTAACCAAATGTTCCATTATACAAAACATACGCGTACTTCACACTATTTTAGTCAACAACAAATCGGATGAACCTGTTTTATATGAAATGCCGACTGATTTAACGCTTGTAATACACTCTATATAGTGATTGTACGCGCTATTTGTGTTTAGATTACATTATAATTGTTTTGCTGTTATTGTAGTATATGTTAATTTAATTACATATTTGCGCTTGTTTTGTTCTCTCACATGAGTATATAAAATAAATTCATTTCATCAGTCTGGTAACGAGACAAGGTGCGGTGATAAGTTCCACCATTAAATACAATGCTTCAAAACATCAGGACGAAAAGAGTGAATGGAAAAGTATCTTAATGAAAACAGATTGTCCTAGCACTTGGCTCCCAGCTTATCTCTGCCTACCCTGCTATGTGCCCTGCTATGTGCGGGATATAGCACGAAGCTAAAAAATAAATGATTTAGAGCATCGTGGCAATCGTTTGACTAGAAACGAGACGATTGTGGCTTCTTTTCTTGTTCAGTGAAATGAGTATATACAATAAACTATTTTCCCTTTGCCTTTCCCTATTTTCCCTGTCTTGAGATTTGGGCAAAATGTCTGAGATTTGGAAAAATTTAAATCTGCCTACCCGTGATGAATCGTGAAACGATTTGGTAAAACTAAAAAAAAAATGTTTTATTTTTGTTCCAGGCAACTACTAGCGCCGAATTTAAAACAAACTCAATACTTAGCGAATGGAGCTGAGAGCGAAGTGAGAACGGTAAGTTGTTATAATTTAAAAGATATTTACTGTGCTGAGTGTCTTAACACTCTCCCTCTCTCTACCCTACTATATGCGGGATACAGCGTGATGTTGCAATTTTTTATCCGCAAGTTCCGTAAATACCTTGTAATTGCACCTTTTCATCACATATGAAACGGGAAGATGACGCAATTTTATTTAAATTATTCTGCTTTGAGAATAGAGAGATTCATTCAAAAAGTTTTAATCGTTGGCAGAAAGATTAAGTATGAAACGTAGGACGCGACTGACGGTTCGTGTTGCGTTTACCTGTGGATAGTTTACTTGATTAAGATCTGACAATATTGTCGTACATATACATATATATATAGCAATTTTCGAGATATTGCGTGTAGTGGTGTAACTCAACGCTGCAAGTCTTGTTAGCAGACAATGCAATATTCAAATGCGTAAATAATGAAAAGAAATTAATTAACAAACAAAAGGTAAGGTCCAAAAGTCAAAAGTGTAAGAAATAATTATAATAATTATATAGATTTCTAGAAAAATATATTTAAAATTTACATATTTTTAACAAATTTCCATACAAATATACCTATGTAGTATTTTATGTATAAATATACTAGTACTATTATTCTGATAAGTTTGTTTAATTAAAGGCATTAATCTCCGAAACTACTGGTTTTAACTGAATTGATAGGTCATTTTACAGGACACTTCGGAACTACCTCTGGCGGTACTACCTCATACTGCTCAGTTATTTAGTTAAGCCAAGTGTTTATAAAATAAACACATACACATACAATTTGTACAAAGAATCAACTCGCCAAGTTAACTTTGCAACGTTCCAGCGGTCCCATAAAAGTAAACATGGCATTAGTTTGTTTTGCTTTACACTCTCACAACTTCGGTTTTAGATAAATTGAGTTCCAATTTACTAAAGTGTTCTCTGTAATATTTCATTGTTTACATTCGTTTTATTCTATTTAAATTTTCATGCAGATATTTTCGCTCGTGGCGACTTTTGAAGTTACAATTTTCTTTATATTATTACAAAAGTTATCCCTCTCTTCCGTTTTATACTTATCTGTGGTAGTTCCAACGTTTATGCCGGACGCTGCAAGATTCTAATGGCTGAATATAAGCTTAATCGATAGTCTCATATAAAATGATATTAGTTTGTTATAATATTTTTTATTATAATATATAATTTTTTTTATATTATGAATGTCAAAAATAATATTATTGTAAAAACTTACTTTCTTAAAAACTTATTATTCACGATGTTATTGGGTACACTGCGTGTTGATTGGCAGAACCCATCACCGCGCTTCATTTTCTTACTAGACCGAAGAAATTATAATAGAAAGAAATGAAAAAAAGCCACATTCTGCTTCATCATATCTGCACCACAACTCTTAATTTCTTTTCTTCTTCAAATTCCAATTAACAAACAGCATATACCACGACTAACTTCAACAATACTATAAAAAGCAAACAACTCAAGCCGGGGCGTTATAAGTATAAAAGTCTCCACCGTTTACGCCTCAAGCTCTCCGCATTACGACGATCTGCCATTGAATCGGCTACATTTGACAAATCCCCAATATCGGAGCTATCCGAACACCAGTTATTTTATTTACAAACGTATGACGTTTTATTGGAAAAGATTCTAAGGGTACTTCTAAAGAAGATTTATGATATATACAATAATAACTCACAGTTTAGGGTATGATATGATGATATCGTATTACTAATGACTCAGCCTTTGATTGAACGTGATAATTGTTGGTTCTAATCCAGTATATACATTTTTTAATACTATAACTTATAATAATATAATATATTAATATATATAAGTAGCAGTACTTGGTGTAGTCTGTAGTGTTATAGTCATCCTATCCCAACGTTAACATTAATCACTGGAATATCTCTGACTGTACTCTAAATGTGTGAGAAGAGGCAAAGATACACAAAAAAATACAATCAAAATCTATAAGCTTAAGAGCTTTATATTTACGTAATAAAAATAAGTTTTAATTACATAAATGACCCACAAATTCCGCTAAAAAAGTTTAATTTAAAAAGAGGCAACACATAAATGGTTAAAAAATGGGTCCAATTTATTTACGAGTGACTTAATATTAATTATTTTGTTACTCGTCGACGAAAAAACATTTTTTAAGTTAAGAGCTTTTATGACGGACGGACGGTTTTATCATTAGTTTTTTTTTTTAATTTTTGGGGTTGCAATGTTTAAAAATTAAATAATTTCTGTGGAGGGTCTTGTTTTCGCTGGCTGTTATAGTTTAGCACTTTTTTTAACTGAGTATAATGAATTAGGCTTTATAGCATTTGCTTCACGACGCTTAATATTAAAAAAGTAATATTGTCGTGGCGCAGAGACACATCGTATGACTGAAAAGCAGCGGATGTGAGTTTGATTCCAAATCGGGGGAATAATTTTATTAATTATTTTCATTTTCTCGCTCTGGTAACTAAGCATAGCGAGGGGTAGAGTTGCACCACTCAACAATAAATGTCTCAAAACTAGAGTAGGGAGTATCTTAACACTAGGATTTCTCTGCCTAACCTGCTTCTCTACTACTATTTTAGACGCAAAAGATTTATTCTGTATTTTTGTATTTGTCGTTATAGCGGTAACATAAATAGATACCACAGTCCGCGAGATACAGCCTGGTGACAGGACGCACAGGCAGCAGAGTCTAAGTTACAGGGTCCCGTTTGGGTACGGAATCTTAATAGATAGTGACGCAGTAAAAGAAGCTTGGTCCATCTGCTAGTATTTTATAACATAACTTCCAGACGAAATTCCATATAAGGGTTACTGAAAATACAATCAAACTTTATAATTCGTGATAAATAACTTAAATCGCTCCAATACTTTTCACTAATTTATTCGACGGTGAAATTTACAAGTTTGGATTTTGGGGAGCAATTTAATCTGAGAGTCAATGGCATAAATCAATTAAAAAGTTTGTTTATTTATTTTCGGCTCGCTTTTCGCAGATGTTAGACAGAGAATTTAGTGACACGTCACTAAGTTCTCTGTCTAACATTAACTATTTCAGTTTCCGAGGTTCTGATATTGAAATATGTACATTTACATGAAACTTGAAAGTTTGGCCTTGGCCATACTAGTGCAAGCTTCAATATATAAAAAAAAATCTTCATTGCTTGTATTTACATTGACATCTATATGGCTGACCTCCTCCTCTACCACAATGAACTCAAATATGATTATTATTATAATTATTTGAAGACGTCTTATGGCAACGGGACAGTATCTGACTATAAGAACAAAAGTTGCAGGTTCCATTTTCAGTCGAGGAAATGAACTATTATAATATTCTCCCTTTGGTACCAAGGTAAAGCGCGGTTTGCGAAAAGTGGGAAACAGGTTCATAACACTGGATTCCCTCCACGTACTCTGCCATATGTGGAATGCAGCGTGCAGCTATATATATAATATAAAAATAATTTGTAAAAATATAAAATATACATATTTGTCAAAAAATAAATATAAAAGAAATCCTTCGCCAAATCGCGATCTAAATCCGATTGTTTTTCAATAAATCGAGTATTTCACAATTCACGGTCCCGAGTTTAATTTAGTAAGTAAATTTGTAAGCGATACGAAACTTTAACTTATTCTGCTTTTATTAGAAATTTCTTAAATATTGTGTTAGTGAAGTTGATTGCTTTTGCGTTTATATTCAAAATTATAATTCGTTTTAGTTGGCTGTCGTAGTCGAGTGGCTTGGGCTTCTCGATGTGAACGCTGTTGATTGTGAGTTCGATTTCAGCTCGAGGAAATGATAATATAAAAAATATTTTTTATTTGTGGTGATGTGTCGTCTTCCAACACACAATATTTTCAATTAGAGTAAAGAGCGAAGAATTATGCTTCCTTTCACATAGTGAAGCTGAAAAAATATTAACCCCTTAAAATATCATCCTTTTGAGATAAAGAAACGATCTCGTATATATATATTGTCTAAGTTTTTTCACTAAATCCAAATCGATACAGCTAGCCAGGGGAAAGTTTAATTGAAAGTGGCAAAGTTGCCCAGTGGTGACGTACTATGTATACTTTACTTACCCATATCTGTGATGGACTGGTACTGATGTACTGGTCCATCACGGATCTCCTGTCAAAAATAAAGATGTTTTGACACAAGGTATTTGATATGTAAAAAATTAACAGAACAAAGCAACTTTTCACTTTTTCCCGCATAACACGCAGGTGTAACCTTATACAAGGTAACAATCCGTTCCCCACATACTGCCCCATTTTTGCGCGCTTATTTTCGGAAAGGCAGCAGGGACCAGGAAAACTAGTGTTTCTACACTACATTCTCCACTTTCCGCCGTATTCTTAAGGCATTGCGTACAGAGTATTCAAAGTTAACGCCACGATTTGCCTCAGTATCTGAGTTAAATTAAATTATTAAATGTATCATTCCCCCGAGTGGGAAGCGAACACACAACCATCGCGACTACAGTCATTATTCTTTAACGTGTAATAATTTATAGAAAATTTTCTAAGTAGAAATAATGTGATAAATAACACAATTTCTACATAGAAAAAGTAGAACAGTCACATAGTAATGGATTCTCCCAATTCGATGCAAAAATCCCTTACGCCAGCAGAAAAATAAGTAGTAGACGCAAACTAGGGTCAACTTTATCCATATAAGGAAAAATATGCATAACTCTTTTATTACAATTTATTCCCAGACTATTTTATATAACATGGTGGCCTAATGTTACAATTCCGTTCCACATTATCCACCAAATTTTCGAGTCGTTGCGTTTTGAGTGGGTGGGTGGAATCCCACGAGTCCAATCAAAGCATGTTTCTTTCAATTGAAAAAGTTTTTTAAATTTTCATTTTGACAATTATTTTGTCGATAGAAAATTAAATCGCCATTGGAGTATATATTTATGTTTCAAAATTATTTTCATTTATCTACACGCAAAAACGCAGGCGTAGAACGGAGTGTTGTAACACTAGGTCACTTTAACTACACTGCTACGTTAAAAAAAACACAGATAGAATGCAGAAAAAAATTGAACCCACAATCATCGCATGTGCCTCAGTAGTATTTACATCTTTCTTAATGATAGTTTCGTCCAAATCGCTGCACAGAAGTCCCTTACGCCAGCGGAAAAATCTTGTGCCAGGCGTGCGCTAAACTACGGTCAATTTCCGTTAGAATTTCCCGGACAAGGGATTAACTAGGAATGCTATGCAAACATTGATAAGTTGCGGACTTGGCGAAGATATGTTTGGATTTATTGTAATTAATGATTATTTGCGTAAATTTTTATAGTGTAGTATGTAAGATATATTTTTAATTGGATATCACGTTTTTTCCATTAGGTAAAAGGAGAGATAAGAGTCGTACAGGCAATCTGTTTCCAAGTTTTCGTCCAAATTCAACACGTTGAGAGTTAAATAGCAAAATCGCATCGCTGCGTTTTCTCTACTTGAGTGGAATTTCCCATGACTATGGCGCCAAAACTGTCTAACAGATTTCTGGGACTAAAAGTCTCTCTTTTCTTATGCCGCTTGGTTGAATAGATACCAAAGAAACCAAATCTTAAGATAGTCCATTCTTCACGTACCGCCCGCGTTTCTTGAACCGAAACGAAAAAATGAAATTTTTTTTAAATATTATTTTTAATCATTCCCGCGAGCGGAGGTCGTACCCACAACCATTTCGTTTACACTCTATTGCTGTTTCACTGCGCCTCAACGTCTTACATCTATATAAGACTTGCCTATTTAGATGAACACCCACAAAAATATTTGAAAAAAAAAATTTAAATTAAAGTTAATCATTTTTGGATTATTTCTTAGTAAAATTAGTAAACTAATATTAAATTTCAACACTAAAGCTGGTACACCGCAGGAGACAGCAATTTATCATACAATTATTACGTCATATCTCGTAGCACACATTCCCTACATGTGTTCAGTGAGTGCGGGGACTAAATGTTTGCAAAATAAGGGGAAAGCCGTAAAACAAAATGTTTAGGAAACTCGTAAATTCACTGTTTTTGATATGCTGGTACAGTGAATTGAAGTTCTAGATGTAGTGTAATAAATTAATAATTATTCAATTAAAGAATATATATGGCCGTCGTGGTGCAGGGGTGCGGATGTGCGACTGTGACCACGACAGCTGTAGGTTTGATTTCCACTCGGGAAACGAGGTGAAACCGCAGTTTTGAGTCAGCCAGAAAACCGAGAACAGCAAATTCTGATACTAGGTTTTCTTTGCCTAAACATGAAAAAACGTACAGATGGAAATAACTTAGCAATATTTATGACATGTACAAAACAATTTCAATATAAAAGAGCTGACGACGTCTAATTACAAACGTGATAATTGTAGGTTCAATTATCATTCGGGATCAACAAAATTTTATTGAAGTAAACATTTTAAAAAATAAAAACAAAAAACACTAAAACCATTTCATTTTCCTTAGATATTTATTTTTATATAAATCTGCATATTTTGTATATACAGCATATACCAGCATACACAATCACATGAGCCACTGTAGAACCCCATTTCCTTTAAGGAACTAAAATGCAAAGCGACTCAGAAATAGATCGAAATTGTATAGATTTAGATGAATCCTTTGGCAAAGTTACATGCAACGATGAATGCTCGAAGTCGTACACAACCTATCATCTAGATTTTCAATAGTACGTATAGAAAGCACTATCTTCTAATACATCTAGAGTAATCACTAAGGATATTTTACTTTTTTGTTTTACTATCCTGCTTATAGCAGGGTAGGCAGAGGGAATCGTGCATTAGTAGTGCATCTCATCGTCTACCTTTGTCTGGTCTCCAGAGCAAGGACGAAATCTGATAAATCATACCTGCAAGTGGAAATCGAACGGCAGTTACAGCAGTTACGTTTACAGTCACTCTATGCCACTGCGTCACAACGTTGTCAAGAAGAATCTTTTCAATGACGTATAGGAGACAAGATCAAAATAAATTGCTCTGATGCTCGTCGGTATAACGGGGCGAATTCAAATTAGATGAAGGAAGTTTAGATTAGATTGAATTTTCTTGCCACCTTATTTAATTTAAGGGTGGTACGAGTGTGGGTGAAAAATTCAACGTGTAGCCTGTTAAATAATATTTATAGTTTTTTTTTTAAAGTGACTAATTTTGGTGATTTATTTTTTCGGTTTAATTGATTTGAGCATTCTGTCCTTGCTACGGCACCTGTCTGACTGAAATCACAACGGCTGTGGGTTTGATTCTTACTCGGGACAATAAATTCTTTTAATTTCCTTGATCTGTTAACAAGACAAAGTGCGGCATTGAGTTCTGCCACTCAATAATAATATCCAATACTAACTTGTAGCTTTCGTCGATGTAACTCATCGAATTAATATATAATATATAGCCAACATAAAAATTTAATAAGGAAAATCCGATATGTGACAACGGCCAGACGTTTTACTAAACAAACTCTTCCGCTTTATAATATTAGTATAGAATGAGTTGTTTGGTAATAAGTATTCAATATGCTAGATCATGTTTTCCAAAGACATCCAAAATGTGAAACCATCCACCTACCTACCACCGGTTCGGATGGCAGTTCTACTGAGAAGAGTCAGCAAGAATCTCAAAAGTTGCTCTTTTCAATGTCAATTGTATAACTTAATTATTACATGAACTGGCAGCTATCCTGCATGACATTCAATAGACATTAATTCCATACAAATCATTTAAAAACTACAAATCTCTAACAATTACCTGTCTCCATAAGGGAATCATTTCATTTAAATTACTCACCGAAATTAAGGCCACCCGGACTTATTCATTACAAAAGGGACGAACAAACACACAGTATTTATTAAATCATAATATTTTGTACCATTTTTCTATTTTGCAATTACACTGGCCGCTGTCAGCTGGAAGATGAATCAGACAGGTCGCAGCATCTCATTTTTCATGCCCGGGATGCTGTGAACTGGGGAAATTGTTGAAAACAGTGAAAAATGATCTTTGATTGTACTTTTCATCTTAAAATACAACGATACTGTGTTTATATTATGTTAGTAACTGAATCTTTTAATATGAATATGAAAATATATAAAATAAAAAAGAAGGTAGTATTAACTAAAGAAGAAAAAATATTTAAAAGAAAACAAGTAATATGCAATTTTTTTGCCATCTAGTGTGGGAAACCATTGGTTGGAACACAGATTTCCTAGTGACAAGACACTCTCTTCTCGACGTTCTCCATTTAAAGAGCACGTTTTTATTTTTGAGGTTTTTTTAGCCCAGGCTCGTTTTCGATTGTTTGTATTAAAATGGAACCCGTCATGCTTAGTTATATAAACCATTTTTTTAAAGGAAAAATGTAACAATACAAATATAATGAACGTCCTTCCTCTCACTGAAATGCCCATATCTAAATATATTAAAGAAAAAAAAATGTTCTTCTACCAAATTGTGAAAAAGTTTTCAGTATGCAAACGGTATTCGCTGATTTTATAAAATGTATTTTAATATAGTGAAGTAACTTAATTAATATTATACATTTTTAACGAAGGTTTCCTGAACAGCTGAACGAAGGAGGTGGCGGAACTCAGCGCGCTCTGCCTCATTACCAAAGCGAGGAAAAGAATATATTAATAAGTTAGTTCCTCGAGTGGGAATCAAACCCATAACCTGCCACCACGTCTGACCTCGATACTGCGTTTAAAAAATAATAAATTAGTCCACTTTATCCTCATCAAGAGCGAATAATCACATAATTCTTTCTGCATAAAAACTCAACCTAATTTCATCCAATCTCATATTTATGGTAAGTCTGGTCTAAGACAAAAACAGCGGGTAAACGATCTGAAAAACATTGGACCGTGAAAGCCTCTAAAGCCACTTTGTTCCTTTTTTATTATAATATGAAAAATATGATTTTTTGTTGTTTAATTTTCGTACTGCTTGTATTTAATTAAATATTATATTTTAAAATTAAATATTTTGTTGGGGCCGTCGTAGTCTGTGACAGCGTCTGTCTGTAAACAAGCATGTCACCACGTAAGATAAAGTGCGATGTTCAGATCTGCCGTTCAATACGTTTTACTCAAACTTCCTTAGCAACACATTTATTCTTAAACAAAAAAATATTGTAACAATGAGGCAAACCAGGGGTAAATCGCTAGTAATTTATAATTATCTCATCGAATTAATTGACCGGATACAACATGGACTCTAGAGGTAGATGCTGTCTGGTCACGTTTTTCATTAAAATCTATTTACATCCAATCAATTGGCTTAAATTAAGTTGCCGTTAGGTAAGATTGTGTGCTATAGTCTTAGAATAACCAACTCTTTTTCAAGTACGAGGTGAATCTTGAGATACCGTTTGCATTTACAAAATACATGTTTCTACAGCTTTTTTCGATAAATGAATAATAAAATCATTTTTTAAATTTAAACTATTAGTTCCTTATTTCACCGCGTACAACTAAATTCTTAAGCTTTTCTTAAATATTAAATAAATATAGATATTTCCAGTTTTTAGCACAAAATTAGTGAAAAAATATAATAATACACAGTAAAATTTTATTATTAATATATAATTGTGATTTCAGTCCCCACAGTCTCTTAAAACTAAATTTTCTTTAGAAGATTTTGTTAAGTAATATAACATATATAATACATACATATATATAAACTTAAAAATATATGTTTATTCATCTACACATTTGTACATTTGTAACTTAAAAACTCTAAGTGTAAAAATATTACGGGACGGACGGATTTAAATACTTTTGATGAAATATTATGAACAAAATTACATTTTCTACATAAATTACTTAAACTTTTGTAGAAAATATTTTTATACAAAAATTATATTTGCTTATATTTTTTTGTTGAATATTCAAATAATTAAAAATGAAAATTTTAATATCGACTTTATTTGTGGAGTGCTCACGTTTTATGCATCGAAATGAGTTTCACAGAAAATGCTAATCTGTAGTTATAGTTTTTATTATTTTAGATATACGGCACTTGGAACTAAAATTAATATAATATAACATATTGAATTTCATTTATAGCTTCATGCTGTATCCTGCTGCATATATCCTGCTATGTATCAGAATAGGCAAAGAAAACTTTGATATTAAACACTCCGTTCCCACTTACCTTATTTATTTTAGCGAGAAAATGATGATAATAAATCAATGATTAAAATGGAGAACGTCAGTATGTTTGTATCTTGATATAAATTTTTTTTGACTTACTTTGCGGGATAAAGCGTGAACATTAAAAACTTAAATATTCTAAAAAATTATTTCTCTTTGTCCAGGAAATCGAACACTGCTACTACCACGGCACTGTCAAGGACTACCCAGGAGCTACCGCTGCCTTCCACACGTGCAATGGGGTGTCTGGCGTAATTCACATTGGCAACGAGACCTTCGTCATACATCCTTTCTACGGCGGCGATCTATCGGTCAGTGCATTTATCCTAATATTTTTATATAAAACCTTTTTTTTTTGTGTCCGCTTTTATAAAAATGAAAGATAACGTTCCAGCCTGGCCAGTTCTAATTAACCAGGCCTGGCCTAGTCCAACCTGATATCAATCTGACATAGTGGCACAGTAGCTGTAAACGCGACAGGTTATGGATATGAAATATTTAATATTTTACTCGCTCTGGTAACGCAGCAAAACGCCGCGTTCAGTTCTACCAGCATTCAGAAAGTGGGAATCCGAAGGGTATTAATGGGTAATTAGTCCTGGACTAATCAATTCTTCAATTTTTTATAAAAATAATATGGATATGTAATTCAGAATGAAATATGTTATAATATAATGAAATCAAGAGCACTTAATATACAACAAGTCACTAATAATATGTAATCTAAATTAATACATCTAATTTAATTATCCCGCGCCAACGAAATGTGGTTTTCCTCTAATTTAACTATCACCCATTAATTATTATTCTGTATATTCTGTATATTTCAAACCAATAATAAATCAAATAATAGAATTTGCTAATATAATAAATATAGACCTATTAATTCATAAAATGAATTAATATGGTTGAAACAAGCGAGGTGTCACTTCGTAAACGCGAAACGGAGAAAAAATATAAATCACTACCACGAGATTCCCACTTGTTTTTTTATGTCAATTTATAACTATTTAATAAAATCTAAGAAACTAAATTCATTCTACTTATCTAAATGAGAAAAAAATACTTTAGTTGTACTTACTTACTTACCTTCACGTTTTATCCCTAGCGGGCTGGTCAGAGAGAATGCATTATTATATTACCAAGAACTACGATCTCTGCATATCTCTTTCAACTTTTTGTACGGTTTTACGGTTTTAAATCTTTATTTTATTCTATATTATAGTACTTGTTGTTTAGCGCCGACAGAAAACTTCAATAGTTTAATTATCTTTGATCCATAAAATATAGCCTGGGGAGATGGACAGACGTACAGACTGACAGCTGAGTTAAGACTGTCCGTCTGTAAATCTATCCATCAAGGTCCCTTTTGAGTACGGAACCCCAAAAACGATATTTTCTCTTTGGGTCATAAGTACACATAAGCAAAGTTGTGAGTTACTTGTATAATATATATACGAGTATGTATAGAATTATACCAGTGAAATATCGAAGACCGTATACGATATAAAAGATTTATAACTATGTTCATGTATGTATGCATCTTTCAATAAATTCACAATGAAAATTGAATTTACGTCAATGAAGGTATAATAATTCAAAAACTCCTTTGTTTCCTTCGAAATATATATAGTAGAATTATTTTGTTATTCATATGTATATTATATATGATATGCATTTATTTACCTGTGCTACTAAACAACTCGTTCAACGACGTGCATATAAAGATTTAGAATGTTTTTCTTAGTTTCACGCTGTATCCCGCATGTAGACAGAGACTAAATTTTAGAATGATTGCGTGTTAAGTTGCGGAACGCCGTGGTTTGTCCAGGTATCAGGGTGAAAATAATATAATTCCGAGTGAGAATCGAACTCACATCTGTCCGGTTCTCGTGTCATGTGTGGCTATGCTGTAACTGAATTAGATTTTATCTGACCATCTGACCGGAAGCGTGATAGTTGTGTTCCTCTTAGGGGTTAAAAATGGTTACTTCTTAATTATTGTATACTCTTTGCTATAACTGTTGGCGAGTGACAATTTCCAGTACCGCGCAATATCTCAAAATTAGTCGAGAAGTGGACGAAAAAATGTATTAACTTTTACACTAGATTCTCTCTGCCTACTTTATCTATGTGGGAGATACAAGAAAATATTTTATGTAAAAAGCAAATTATAAGCACCAAACAAAAGAGCTTGCTTAATTGTTCATTACTGAGCGTGTACACTATTTTCTCTCGTCGGCCCTTTATAGGATTTTGGGCTATTGCTCTAATTTGTAGCAGTATTTTTTTTAGGCGAAAAACTTTGAATTTTTTTGTGTCATTGTAGTTGTAGATTTATATTATAAGCTTATAAGTTTTTTAGATTTATATTTGTGAGTCCATCCTGTCGCAACAGCTTAGCGTCTAACTGTAAAGACGACGAATGTGGGTTCGATTCATACTCATCGAAGTGATCAAATTACTTTCTTTACTTTTATACATAATATTTGGTCTGGTCTGGTAACACAATACACTTGATATGCATATCTCAAAATTTAAGCGCATATAGGGAATAGAGTGTCTTAACGCAAGTTTCCATCTGTCTACACTTATGTTTTCCTAGTAAAAATAAAATAAACAAAAAAAAAACATTTAAATTATCTGTGGCCGACAACCTAGCTCTGCCTATACTACTATAACAGGATGTATAATTCACCTAATCAACACCCTTCAAATAATATTCATTATCGTATTAAAATTTACCATCAAATTTATACGATTTTGCAGCAAAGTGTTTTAGTAGAATATTAAATATCCGGCATAAAGGACCAACGGCTGCACACAATGTGGCGTCGCCTCGAGATTATTCGATTCTATTTCTATTGTTTAATTTTATATACGACTGAAACTCTGACTGGTCTCTCTTTGAAACAGCTAATAAATATGAATACACTTTTTATGTAAATAATTATTATCTAAAAGTGAATTTTCTCTTGATATTAAATATTTTTGATTACTATTTTTTGTAAATTTTAGGCAGGGGCATATGTGTGTGACTGTACATGACGGTTCTGGGTTATACATTTTCATTTCCTCGATTTGGTAAGGAAACAAAGCGCGGCGTTGAGTTCCGCCATTCAACGCCCAATGCCTCCAGAAATCGACAAAAGGTGGGAAATGGAAATATCTTAACGGACACTGAATGTGTTAACACTAGGTACACAGGTTCACAGGTTCCCTCTGCTACGGAATACTGCGGGAACCTAAAAAATAAAATAATA
Organism: Heliconius aoede; assembly: GCA_037355905.1. Taxonomy (NCBI): domain Eukaryota; kingdom Metazoa; phylum Arthropoda; class Insecta; order Lepidoptera; family Nymphalidae; genus Heliconius; species Heliconius aoede. Next base: position 15,461 of record JBAIZZ010000359.1, on the reverse strand, counting down.
TGCCCCAGATAGAAGACAAAAATAAACCTGATCAATAGACCATTCCACTATAATAATTAATTTAAAATTAATTTAGCAGCAAATTTTCAACTTCATTCATATAATAGTGAACGTGATTAAACCACTTGATATAAATTGTAGTAAGTTATTAAACCATAAGGTTCGGTGATTACAATTTTTTATTATTATTAATTATTAAAATATTCTCTTAATTTCAAATATCGTGTATTTTTAATATGTTATTATTATAATTCAAACACGTAATGCCTCGATCGATCGATTCGGGCGGAAAGCGGACAACAAAATCGCTCGCTGTCTACTCTTTACTGCTATGTATAAAACAGCATAAATATCAGAAAAAAGGTTAAATATTCCACAAATATTACAAAGTTACTCTCAAAACCAAGTAAGTAACAAACGATGTTTATAGCTTCATTCTCTATCCCGCACATAGCAGGATAGGCAGAGGGAACCTCCGAACTTAATATTATCCTAATGTCTGTCCAATTCCTCCAGCATTACGTGTCGAGTGACGGAACCAGAGTGAGGCAATGAAAATGTGAAATATTTCGTTTCCTCGAGTGGAAATCAAACCCACAACATGCTCCTGCGCCACGACTGACCTCAACAACCATTCATGACAAATTAATGTTCCAACAAAAACTGTGCGTGGGTAGTTAGGGTATAATATATATTAGCGAACAATGTTTTCGGGGTCAAACGCCGGGGGTAGTCTATTCGAAAATAATTACGCTCGGTCTGTTGTCGTTTCATTTTCCCGTCGCCAGTACTCGCTGCCTGCTGTTATTGTGTTGGCCCTCATAAATCGTCTTTTTTTTTTGCTGTCGACCTCTTAAATTTTGTTTACGCGGATGACTCGCTAATTTTGAACAGTTGAATTTTTTTGTGCCATTCCATAAATACAACAATTAAGCTTAATAAGTTGAAGAAGTGTGGTGTGGCTTTTTATTTCGCTGATGAATTAACGCTTGTGACAGTTCAGGGGATATTGTGGCTGGATTGTACTCGGTGATAGGTAGACTGATCTCTGGCTTTATTACATCACCTAAACAAGTATGACCGTTTGAGAGCGTTTGTTTTGTACACGCGATGTATGTGGTTTGATTCTTAATAGGAAGAATGAATAATTTTCTTTTCTTCACTCTGATAGTAATAGACTGGTAGTATTGTTTTCATTCATAGATAGAGAGTAAATGATATCTCAAGATAGTTCTCAAAATCAATCTCAGAGTTGAAGGGGGTTTGTGAATACGGGGTCTTAGATAATTAAAATGGCATCTTAAGATCATTCTCAAAGTTGAAAATGATATTAAAATGCCATTAACCATGGCCATGGTGCCATTATACCACTAACCATGGTTTATAAATGCGGGTCTGTACGTTCTTCCTGTACTGTGAGTTGAAGCTGAAAAAAAGCTAGTCGTTATTACCACATGTCTAGGTTTTAGTTCTAGTCTAGGTTCTACCAATAACAATAATCACAAAAAAATGAGAAATGGAGTGTCTTAATATTAGGTTCTCTCTGCAAATCCTGCTGTGTACAGCGTGAAGCTATATAATATATATTAAATATATGTGCACTATACATATTGATGTATCTATCTATTGATCAAACGTAAATTACTCATAATAGTTAATAGATTATTAATATAATTAGAAACTATATTAGAAAATAATTAATGTGTATGACGTTAGATAGAGTGGAATCCGAGCGTTTGAACGACAACAATTTGCAAATAATTTTCAATCAGTCACTTGAATGAAGCGACATATTCCGATTTAACAAGTTTATTTTTGAACTAGGGATCGCTCGCGACTTCGTTTGCTTCGTCTCTTTTACTATTTGTACACTACTTCTACTTACTACTCATTATAATTACAATTTAATACCAATATATCGAAATATTAGTTGTGTTACGTGGCGGAACACGACACCGTGCTTTTTTTCCGAAACTAAAGAAATAAAGCAATTAAAATTTAATCATTCCCCGGAAAAAAACCGGACAATCGCGAATCGGGCTTGTCGGGCTACAAGCTAGCTGTAAAATTTCATAATTCTAGGCAATTCGGAAATTTTGCTACTTAATGCTATTATTTTTTAAGATTTAACAACAAATGTATAGTTTTCAGATTTTTTCCTAGTAACCAGAAGTACCCTATGAATTTTGATTCCCTTTATTTTTTCAATCATTCGGAAATCATGTGGTAGATTTGGGTATATGGTTTGTATTTCGACTCGATATCTCCAAGCGTTCCTGAGATTAAAGGTCTTGACAAACAGACAGACGGTAAAACAGAGTGATGTTATAAGGGTTCCTTTTTTCCTTAATAAGTACGTTACCCTAAAATCCTTTAAAATATACGTTTCTAAAACAGCAAGTTATCTTTTATTATGATTTAAAAGGCACGTAAAAGGCAAGTGGATGTTATATATTTAAAGATATTGTTAATTGTCGCACACAATGGGTCCTATCATTGCGACAAACAAAGCTCAGGCCGAGATTAATCAACTATTGTTCCATTTAGGCCTGTCATTACCGCTTTCTGATACAAATTTTCGCTCGTGGTTTTGCTCTATGATTTATATCGATTTTTTTAAAGAATTTTCTTATCGAAAATATAGTGGTATAGCTTTTCACTTGTTACTTTATGAAAAATTTGGTTTTCATTTATTTAATTAAAATTGAAATTTTAAATAATTAAAACCTTAAATAAATAATATTTAACACTTTATAAATTAATTATTCTTATTCTTATCATTCGACTCGATAAAAACACTTATGTTTTTTAGTTAGTGTATTTTACATATTCTTAGTCATCTGAAACAAATTGAAAGATTGTAAAAATTTCACGTAGCAGAATTTGAACCAGTATCTACATATATGTCAACAAGCTAAATAAACCACTTAAAAGGAACTTAAGTATGTTTATGACCCACACTGAGTAAATAACATTTTTAAAAATTCTAAAAGCATATTTATCTGCTGCATTAATAAAGAATGTAATATATTTCAAAAATTTCCACTAGACTCGACCATATTTTCTAAAAGTTATATGAAGAACGAATTTAGATTGAAGTGACTTTCTTTTTAGTCCAGAACTAACAAACGAAACGTATACGGTAACGTAAAACTACGTACACTTTAAAAATTTTCAATTCTCATAGAGTTCTATGTTGAGTAGAATATTTATCTTCCCGCTCGGAGTGTTTAATTAGGGGTAGGTGGTATCCTCGGGATTTTTAATTTCCCTTTTGCGTTAGTTATTTTTAACGTATTTGTCTGCATTTTTAAAAAAAAAAATTCCAACGTTTCGCGTTACCTGCTTTGCGCTGTTCAAAAATTTAAGGATTTTTCATTATTTTAATTGCAGAACATTTGATGACAATTTCTTATACATACTAGTTAAATTGTTTATTCAAATGTGCATTTTAATTTGTAACACTGCTATGAGTTTTTTATCTTGTTATCTAAATTTCTCTGTTCTTGGTCCAAAATAAAATATTTGCATAAGATAAAGGTTCTTATGCCTCTTCTGTTTTCACTTAATTTAATTCAATAAAATTAATCTCTAAATGAATTCTGAAAAATACACACTCATTATATCGTTAACATCTTTGTGGCGCAGCAGCACAGCGTTTGAGTGTAGACACGACGGTTGTGGATTCGATTCCCACTCGAGGCAATGAAATATTTAATATGTTTATTTCTGCGCTCTGTTGTCGAGCCAAAGCGCGGAGTTGAGGTCAACACGTAATTCTTCCAGAATTCGGTGAAAAGTGGGGAGCGGAGTGTTCTAACACTATCTTCGCTCTGCCTACGTGGTTACATGTGGGATAGAGCGTGAAGCTCAATCAAATAATTTTATTTCTGGAAAGAAGAAATTATATTTTCTATGTTATATCATAACTTATAACTATAAACATTGTAGTGCCACATGTGTTTAATGTACAAGTATGTAACTGTCATAGACCGACATTTGTCAAGAGCGAGATAATCCAAGACCCTTATCGTGGCGCCGCTGCATAAATTTACTGACACCCCCAGATTTGCGAGGACAATTTTATTTTTAAGCCCAACCAAAGTTTGTTCTAAAGCCTCCACCGTTTTCATTGTGATTCAAATTACTTATGTTTGGAATTTGGCTGGGATGTCTGAAGATGGGGTCGTAGATTTCATTTAATTATTCGCATTATTAATAAAAGATTGACAGTAGTTTACAGGACTAAATAACTACAGTTTGTATCAAAAAATCACAAAAATTATATTTATTTATTATTTATTTCAACTCCACGCTACGTCTCGCCCACAGAAGGGATGTAAAGGGAACTCAGTGTAAAGACACTCAGAGAAATGAAATATTTTATATCCATTTTTTTATAGTACAAACCAGCAATTCTAGTCCAAAAAACTAAACTACAGCGATGAGAATCGAACCAACGTACTATAATTTCGAGTCGTTCTGCATATAAAGCATTATTACAAGGCAAATTATATAGCGCTCAGGAACTCATTAGCCACGCTCGATTACAACTGATTACGTATAATTACGGGCGAGTTGGATGGTAATATCGTTTGCGCGCGCGGCTACGCTTACCCAATTACATTGGTTTTATAACATTGTTAAAATTGATTTATGGTTTTGTGTTTGACGTTATGGATGAGAAAGATGGTTCATCGTAGTGGTCTTGCTGTGGTGGTGCTTGGAGATAAAAACTCATTTAAGGGTCACATACAGGAAGTAATGCTATCGAAGGATTAACTGTGGTCTGAATGTGTTTTTTGGAAAAAATAATAAATTCTCAAATATATGATTCAAATTGATAACCCTATATTTTCAAGTCGGTTAAAAACACTCCTGAATATGGCCTTCAAGAATCAAGTAAAGTAAGAGGTAAAGACGTGACAAGACGCTATTCAATTAATACAACGCGTGTATACGCCTCCCAGTTATTTTATGTTCCCAAACACTGTCTGTTGCTTCACAAATAAATTCGGGCTCGAGGAAATTAAAATATCACAAAGATCCAACTTGTCTAATTAAGTATTGTACTGACTTTGTAAGGAGATTCGTTTCAAGATCGCGTAATTTTGGTTTATTTTGTTTTTTTTATTATTATTATACGTAAATAAAATATTATTTTATTTTGTCGAGATGGTGGTGGTACAGATCACACCAGTAACCTCCCACGATTTCGTCCAGGCAGCGTTATTATAGCTATCGCTGAATAATTTTTTGCTTACATACTTTTCTAATGTTTTTTTACATTTAAATAAGAAATTTAATTAATATTTCTAATAAGGAGCGCCGCTTTACAACTTCAGGAGGTACATAAGCTAGTTTGTTAACACCCAGGTTTGAGAAGTGCACTTGTTTCGACAAATATAGTTTAGAGTTAGAAAACAAAGTTGCACTCGGGTTCAGTTAGTGTTCATAGTAAACAGGTTGTAATTTAGAATGAACTTTAATGGAATTAACAGTGCACTTGAATAATAAAATGTAATATACATATATTTAAACACAATTGCATATTGATTTAATGAATTTAAGACCAGTCGTTGAGCAAGAATACAGGCGTGCGTATGTAAGCGTGATAGGCTGCGAGTTTGAATCCAATTCGAGGAAATGAGGAACGAGGAAAAAAAGTGTGGGGTTGATTTCATCATTCACACGCAATGACTCCAAAATTCGACGGGGAATCAGAAACGGAAATGTTTAAATGGGAACGGTGTCTTTAATACTAATATTATGCCGTGTGAACCCGGCTTAGAATAGGATCACCCTGGTACTGTCGGTGTCGTAAGAGGCGACTGAAGTACGTGTGGTAGAGTCATGTCGCCAGTAATGGCAACACGCATGGGCAGACTCGACCGGATTAATACCACCCCGGCATTTAAAATCGACGTGAAGTAGCGACTCTGGCCACTGTATTTCGCATTAGGTAATGCCGGGCCCCAGAAAAAAAAATACTGAGTTCCCAGATCCCCTATACCAAACTTTTAGATTATTATATTTTACATAGAAAGAAGAATAATATTTGTAATGTTATACTTTGCATTTTACTTATGCCACCGACATACGTATTATATTGTACGTACGTATACTATACGTAGTGTAGATTTAATAATTCAGCATACATTATGTATATATACTTTTCTTTATTTAAGACTAAAAATAACAACACTACTAAGATTATCTGATTAGAATTTGAATCCAAAACCATCACATGCAGCAGATAATTTTTACACACACCTAGAAATATCACTAATATTATAAAAGAAAAGCCAGTAAATTAAAAAATCCAGAGGAACATGCCTAGACTTCCCAAAAGACACTTGAAATAAGTAACACAAGTTCTAGTTCTTTATATATATATCATCTGTGTAGTTAGAGGAGATGCGTCTCAACTTGTCCTGTCAAGACAGTGATTAATGTTGAACTACTATTTGACATTTTGGAACTTGAGTTTTTCTACGTTTCAAGTTACAAGAGTATTCATTGTTTAATTTGTTTTTTTTTCATCATTTATGAGGCCATCACAGTTCATTGTATCAACGTCTGATTGGAAAAGCGGACGGTTGTGGACTCGATGCCTAGTTCCCCTGACTAGGTACTGTAATAAAGTATTTTTTACCCCCTCTTCTAGTAAGATATTGTGTTGTGTTGTGTCGTCGTTTGTTTTTTTGAAAAATGGAGAATGTTAGATTTTGACTCTATTCCCGGTCTGGCAAGAGGATACGGGCGTTGAATTCGGACACTCAACGCGCAATGTCTCTTGTGTAAAGTGGAGAACGGAAGGTTTTGACAACAGATTCTCTCTGCTTAACTAGCCTACTTGTCGGAGAACGTCCACTGCACTACTACAGCATACACATATAATATAAACCTAATAGATTTCTTGTACACTCACAATAGAAATTGGCACCAACCAGTAAGCTCAAGTCACGATGCCGACATGATTAATGCTCTCAGGAGACTCATACTTAAAATAATTGTCATTTATCATACAGCAAATAACGTTTCAAGCTCACATGTTGTACTGGAACGTTGTTTAATGGAAAAGCTCTTTTTTGACAACAATATACGTATAGAAGAGTGATGGGCTGTTAGCGGGAATTTTGTGTAAAACATCGTATCTAATGGTCCACGCACGTTGGATCTGGACGAGCGGCTTTCATCAATATCTGGAATATTGTTTGAGCTTCTCACCTTATTCCTCACGTAGCCAGCAACAAAAATCGCCTAACGTTAAGGATTTCTGAATACTTATTCCTCTTATCCACTCTATTCTCTCTTCTCTCTTCATACAAGCCTTCCGCGATATTGTTATATATTTTTTTATATTTATTAAAACGTCTCGATACGAGGTTCACTATACTAACTATATACGAAATAAACTAAGAAACGTGAACTTTTACCTATTTTTATTTAACTATGCAGACCAACTCGTAGGTAAATTTAGTAAGATATAATTTGACATATTAATAAATACATGTAAGTCGTCATCAAAAGAGATTTTCTGACAACAATTTACAAAAAATAATGGGAGGTTAATTTTCATACTTAAATATGTACTGACGGTCGGAAATAAACTCCATTAGCCGCTGCTTTACTCGATCGACGAATATCGGAGCACAAATAGACAGTGTTTTTGTGAAAATATTTAGTTTTCTAACTAAATACAATATATAAAAAACAAATATAATATATTAAAAATATGCAGCAAATTTTCAAAAAGTATTTTTCCTCTTTTCCTTATACAAGCTACCATCTAAATATGAGAAACAAATCCACGCTATATCACAGTACTAAAAGCTTCACAGTAACAATAGGAAACGCTTTGTCCACAACCCGATTACAGCTAAGAGGATCATACAGAATATTAACTAAACTTATGATTCGACAACGCTGCTGCAGCTCTGCGGTGCATTGTTAATAAAGTTTGTTTTTGTTAAATGTAATGTATTTATAGAAGCCAGCCGTGGAGCAGGGGCACAAGCGTGTGAATGTAAACACGACAGATTGTGGGTTCGATTTCCGCTCAAAAAAAATATTTCATGTTTTCTTTTAGTCGCTCTGGTAACGAGGCAAAGTACACAGCTGAGTTTCGCCAATCAACACGCTATACGTCCAGAATTCTGTAGAAAGTACAGAAAGGATGTATCTTAATGGGAACGGAGAGTCTTAAAACTAGGTTCTCAAGCTCTCTCAGCCTACTCTAATCTAATGGATATGTCCTATATATTTTTTTAAATATATATTTTTTTGATTCGTCATTTCAAGAAAATATTATATTCAAAAATGAAGTAAAATCAAAGTAACTACAAATATTTTACTAACATATAGGAAAGATGTGAGAAAAATAATAAGGTGTATAGATTAGTGCTATTAAATTACTTAATTAGTACGCAATTAAATCAATTGGTTAAATTAAACAAATTGATCGAGATGAACAGAGTGTTTGATCATTATGTCTCCAGATATACTTGTCGTGAAATAAATAAACTTTTTTTATGTAATACTGTTCCATTTTTAAAAATAGTTATATCAATAAATTCATAATAAAATTTCCCAATCAGTGTCATTTGTTTCAATTCGGGATCGTCTGCTCGCGATGAGTGGTGTCGTTATTTTAACGAGCCACTTGAATTATTTATAAGCTGTTTTTCACTCTGAATTTATAGAATATTATCTCTCAGAACTCATCGCCGGGCTTCTGCCTTGGCGCTAGAGAGCGAAAAAAATGAAAATATTAGTAAATAATAATTCATTCCCTCGAATGGAGATCGAACGCACAACCGTCGCGTTTACAGGCGTAAGCTTGTGCCCCTGCACCACGACAGCCTCCCTCAAGTACTCAACATGGAATTTATCAAAATTAGACGGAAAGCGAAATATAGAGTGCACAATATGCCTATCCTGCCACACAAGTATGTAGAAGAAATGGGCCAAACCCAATAATAATAATATTTACTTACCTTTCTATATTACATGCAAAAGTCCCAATGAAATCTTTTGAAGAAACCCACTGAAAGTTCTAAAATAAAGTAAAATCTTAACAAACTTCACTCGTAAAAAGCACAAAGCGAATCCGAGTCTATTTACAAATAAATGTGGTTTAAAGAAAACAACAAAATTGGGAAATTCCCATATTAGTTTTAGAGTAGCGTTAGCAATTTGTAAAAATGTGTGCATCTACAGTCCCGACGCGCGGTCCCGGGACAATTTTTGTTATCGTGTGAACTTAAGAATTTTGGCTTTTTTTTCTATTTACATTTTTTATGTCCCAGTTACATTGTTCAAGATGGATGGAAACCTAAGGGTTTCATTCAGAGTGGATAAATTGGATCTAAAAATGTAATTTTCCCAGCTATCTGAATGCTAGATCACACACAACACTAACAACGACACGTTTGTGCCTCTGCACCACGTGTTATATTTCAAAATTATACCTACACGCACAACTGAAACAAGCGAAAAAGCAGATCATTTAATTACTCCAATCAAAGATAAATATATCAATATAAATAGTTTTTATCATGTCATTCTTAGATAGGATATTTAGGCGTTATTTTTATGCTTAATATTTTCAAATAAATATAGAAGTAAAACACGTGCAATAATACTGTCTTTATATTATATGAAAGGTGAAGCACACAGTATCTTACATACTAAATCATCTTTCTTCACCTTTCAAAAATGACTCAAAATCCAACAATTGAAATTCATCATCAAACCTATTTACAATCGTTGTATCTCCTGTAGCGCACACCCTATATAACCTTACTTCAGTTTTTAGCAGCACCGTGGTGCCAGGATTGTGACACGGTATCGCATCTATGTAACCCTGGAATTTAATTTCGATCGTACCCGCCGGATACGCTTTATCCGTATTCATTACTGTGATGACACAGCTTTTCACGTTCGTTCATTTTATGTTTCAATCGGCTAGATTAATCGTTTTTGAAAACTATATTTTTTTGCTTTGTAAGCTTTTTGTTTGTTTTTGACAATATAAATAGAATATACCCAATTGTGCTTATATTATTTTTAGCTGAATGCTCTATCCCACATATTGGAAGGTAGCCTTTATTCTAATTAAAACACTAGCGTTCTACGCTACATTGTTCTACGCTAGCATGAACTAGTTCTGGCTGTGGCTGTGCCTGTGGTTTGTAATAACAACTAAACATTTATTGTATTACCACAAAAAATAATCATGTTTTATAGTTTATTGTACTTCGCTCAACTATGGATTTAACCAGTTATAGTCAAATCTTATCCTACTGGACCACGACTTTAGCTATACTTTCTTCATTATAGTTTATTTGATTAAACGCTCTAATCTCAGGAACTATTCGTTCTAATTGAAAAAAACATATGTTTGTGTTGAATAGTTAATTTATCGAAGCAGGATATATTTATAGGTAATATAGGTAAAACCTAAAATACATTTTACATCAAATTTTCAAACACCTCTTACCCCTCCTTTGCACAGTTTGAAATTAAGCAAAAATAAGCACAAAATTTACATAACAAAATAAATGAGTAAGACAATAATGTTATTGCCCAACTTTGGGCACGCATGTTAAAGTTTAAGCCAATTTCCGTTTATACGCGGGGAAGTCATTAGGTTCCCCCCAGTCCCCCCAGTAACCCCCAGTCACCTGTCGTCAGTTATCTGAGACAGTGCGAAAGCAATTATAAGTTTCTGCACAAGTTTGACATGTACATAAATTACATAGTGATCGTATTCTCCCAGGTGTGCCGGATGGTTTTATGGCGATACTAAGGATAGAAGTTTGGGAGACCTAAATCTGGTCACGGTTTGAATTGTTACTTTGATTTATCTTGTCTCAATTTCCTACATTTTGCCATCACTTAACACGCAATATCTTGAAAATTGGGAGGAGAGTGGTAGCCAGAGTGTATTACACAAGATTTTCTCTACCAACTCTGCTATATGAGAAAAACATGAAACTGTTTTTTTTCTTAGATTTTATGGAGTAAACAGGATGTAAATCAAAATCATTAAAAAAATTATAAAGAAAGAAAGATATATCATTATAGCGAATCAAACCCGCACCACTTCCAAGCTAGACCGTGACGATGTCAATATTTGCTTTATATTTTTAAAAAATTGTGCCGCGAGTCGCGTTGTGCGTAATCCTGTGGCAGATTCATTACAGTGAGTGCAGCTTACATTTTGTTTTCAAACCAATTTATTTAATGCTCGGTACGAGGCGATCGGTCTGGCGAAGATTTTGTGACATATCTTTCCGGATGTTCAAGAGAACATGTTATTTGTTTTTTTTTTTATTAAAGTAATAGATTTTAAGCCTATAGCTAGAACATATCTAGATATACGTGTTAATTGACGAAATTCAGACCCACACTTGGTCTATTAGAGAGTGGAGATTTGATAATAATTCTCTTAACGAAAAAAAAATATTTAATCAAAAATTCACTATAACATCAGAATTCAGTGCAAAGTAAATAGTTTTCTACTGTTCAACAGCATCGGTCCACCGTCATCCAAAATTTCAACAAATATGAAAAATCGCCTGAAAATTTCCAGATGTATGAAACGTCGGATTTTTCGAGAGCGGAAAGCTTTCTCTTAGAACGAATAAATTTTGCAATACTATTCAATGGAATTGCAAAAATATGGAGTAAGGAGAGGCTTTTCTAGTTTATTTATGCTATATATGCAGTTTTGAAACATACTCCTCCATGTAGCAAAGGAACGTGCTTAGTTATATTCGCAGTTTCTCATTTTTTATATAGACTTATTCGATTAATACTGATTTAAATCTATAAATTATATTAAACATTTTTTTAAATTTTATATGGCAAAAGGTTTAAATCGACACTGAATTCTATAAAAATTTGAATTCAGACTCTTAAAAATATTTCACTGAACAGTCAACAGATTTTAGTGGATATATGTATAGTTTTTGCTTCATTTTATAAGAAATTTACCGCATGATCAAAACCCGTAGACCTATAGTTATGAAATTTAGGATGAAGTAGGATCTTACAATACAAATAAAGGAAAAAATCCGAAAAGTATATAGATATTTCATTGAAAAAATGATTACAAGGTTAGATTTGTAGTTAATTTCATACAATATAAAGCATATACCTAAACAAACTTAAGTTTGTTAACTTTATTCGCCGCATCATAAAAATATATAAAATATTTCCTAATTTAGATCCTGAAATTGATACAGTAGCCTCGGTGGCGAGTCCAACTCGCGCTTGGTCGGTTCCAGTGGGCGTAGTTGCACCGGGGCCGCTAGTGACAGTAAAATCTAGATTAACCAGCCCAATTGTTGTCGTTAGTCATTCGGATAATCGAAAATCCGGATAATCTAATGTATAAACAAGCTGATTTTGTGCATATGTACTACAAAATTTTTATACGTATATTAAAAGCAACAATCAACATATGAACGAAAATATACGTTTATTAAGGAATTATGAAGATTTTCCAACACACGTTTTATACGCATGTAAATTACGCATTTACGTAAAGATATTTTTTTAGGTTTAATTACTATGGCGGTTGATAGTCCGGATAACCCGTAAAACTAAGGGCCGGATATTCGAATTTCTACCATATATTTTAAACGAGAAGCACGTGGTGGTAATTGTAAACGCTACCTTTGTGGGTTCGATTCTTAAACTCAGAGGAATAAAATATTTAATAAGTTCATTTTTCCCTCTGTTGACGAGGCAAAGCGGTGCCGAGTTCCGCACTCAACACTCAATTCCTACAGAATTGGGGAACTAATGTGTCGTAATGTGAGTATCTTACCACTAGATTGTAAGGTTGCCTCTGCCTACCATAGTGTGAAACTAAAAGAAATATATTTAAAAAACTTCAAATCGGAATAGATCTTGCAATCGCGCAAGTCGCGCATAATATATATATCAACTAGTTTTATTAAAGTAATGAATTTCTTATAAATATTCCTGTTTTTCACCATAAATGCGTACATACATTCAATTGTACATGACACTTGAAGGATTTCATTGTAGAGCTATAGGGAGGAAATGTTTACTGCTTTAATGAAATATCGCCGGGAGGGAATCAGATCGAAATCGAATCGGTGTTACGTTTGATTTGAATTACGTTGTGTAAATAGCACTAATATTTACATTTTAGACGGCATTTAATTACAGGTAAGCCACAGACTTGAGATTAAAGAGATATTCCTAGCGTCACGAATCTTCTATAGATAACTACTTATTCTTTACCGTATTTGGAGAGAGTACTTGTAGATCCCACAAAATCACACATACAACGAGGCTAATGTAACGCAGTGGTAACAGCGTATTTTATTGATTTCTTTTTAATTACCCTACTTTAAAAGCGCGGCGTTGAATTCCGCAAACAGAAAATGGAGATTAAAAAATTATCAGAGTCAGACATAGACAGTTTATATCATCAAGTGTTGTATATAGTTCGGACTAGCGTTTACCCAAAACTTGAGTTTCAACCCGACGTGGTTACCGACCCGGTTAAATTTTTGGACTCGGAACTACCTTTTGTTTTTGTCCCTATTTTAAACTGACGACGGCGAAAACTGGGATAAACTTTTTGGTTAATTGATTTCTCAATTAGCTGATGTAGTAGAATGGGTTATACTGGAAGCGCCGCCGTCTCTTTCTGTCCCATACGCAAGTTTGATTGTATGTAATTTTTTTTGTTCTTTATGTCGATGAACTAATAATAATTATATATAAAAAGAGACTTTATAAGTGTATTTTGTGTGGTTTCCGAGTATTGATAGAGGTTTTGTATGTGTATCGTAGCAAAAAGTAATCTTCAAGATTTATCCATAATTGGCTGAGAAATCGTACGAGCAGCCCTTTTTTTATGGGAGAGGCAAGGCAGACGAGCGTTCGGGTCACCTGATGGTAAGTGATCACCGCCGCCCACGACCCCATGCAACACCAGAGGAGCTACAGGTGCGTTGCCAGCCTTTAAGGTGGAGGATATTTGGCGCCGGGGCCCGGCATTACCTAATGCGAAACGCAGTGGCAAGAGCCACTACTTTACGCCGGTTTTAAATACCGGGGGTGGTATTAATCCGGTCGAGTCTGCCCATGCGTGTTGCCATTACTGGCGACGTGACTCTGCCACACGTACTTTAGTCGCCTCTTACGACACCGACAGTACCAGGGTGATCCTTTTCTAAGCCGGGACCACACGGCTGGCCCTTTTTCTTTTGGAAATCTAACGTGTCCTTTGTTTTAGTTAACAACCTAAGCGTATTCTACAATGACGTTATTGAAACGAAACTAAAGTTGCTGACCACATATCTCCAAATTCTTAATCCAGATTCTTAGTTAATCATACTCCTATTGTGCCACAAAAATTCATCTATACTATACCTTATATAATGGAAAGGCAAATTTATTCTTATTATAGAATATAAATGACCAAATTAGGTAACGTATACTGTATAGTTATTCAGTGACGAAGGTCACGACGACCCTAAATGGTAATCAGGAATAAGAAAATTGGCAGGTACGTTGCGGCTTAATTGGCATAATTTAACTTGTTTCAACAAAAAATATTAGGATGCATTATTTAAGTAAGTTCTAGATGTGTCCTCTTCGCTTGTAACATGAAGCCTAAATTTCTGAATATATTTTTCTTATATTTTGAAAATATTTACTTCCTTAAAAGCCATCATGGTGCATTGATATTAATTATTTTCATTGGGCGGAAAGTTGATAACAAAATGTCTTAACACATGGTTCTCTCTGCCTAATCTGCTTTAAGCGAAAAATTTGTTAAGATAAAATATTTTTTCTTCTCTGTCTTAAGTGAAATGTATATATGGGAACGGAGATTCCTAACATTACGTTCCCAGACTCTCTCTCTGCCGTCCACAGTATGTGCTGATATATCGTGAAGTTAAAAAAAATAATACTTTCAATTTCCGAAACGAAAAACGGTTAAAAACACCGTATTACCACCAAAAGGAGGTAAACACAATATTTTACAAGAAGCAGGTGTTTTTTCAAGGCACTCAGTCATTATGCCGATGTAACCATATTTATTGCTGTTTAATTTTATTTATAGGTTGCCCTGGTTTTATGATCTCACAAATCACTCGCGACGTAGCAATAGCGGTTTATTGTGATCTTTTATTACGTTAACTTTTCAGTTTTACAATCGTTCAGTGTCATGAAAGTTTGTAAAAGCTTACGAAAGCTTATAAAAAATATATAAGAATTATCCGATAAATGGCCTAAACAATAATACATTGTATTTTTTTCTTAGCTTCATGTTGCATCCTGCACACAGCAGGGCAGGCAGAGAGAACCTGGGTACCAAGTGCAAAAACAATTTCCACCAAAATATTTGATTCACCTCAAGTGGAAATCCAACCTCTCTGCATAGTACTCGGTATAGTAGGAAC
>JBAIZZ010000358.1:253336-308979 GCA_037355905.1 Heliconius aoede | reverse complement strand
CACACAAAAGTCTGCCCTGTAAGAAATTCCAAGCAAACACAGAACAGGCGCCGCTGGAAGGCGATGCAAAATGTCCGTATTGAGAATTCTTGGCACTTGTAAAATTCCTAACTAAATTCCTAACTATGCGACGGCTTACCGTTTAAATGAAGCTTAGGTCTATTACAGCTCATGAGTTAGCCCAGTGTTCGAGCTCTTTGAGAATATTTTGCAAGTTCGTAATAAATTTTTGAATCAATTAAACTTTATAGCTTTAACAGAGTTTTGGTTCGCAACTTTCACCTTTGAAGGTTTTTTGTGAAAATACAAGTTTTAGTAATAGTTAGTTCATTAAATTGTTTGATAGCTATATAGGTGGAATATGATGCCATGATTATGTAGATGGAAAAAAATCAATTATAACAAAATTTTCTCTATGATAACTTAGCTTGGATATTTTAATGTATTGTTTAAAAAACAAACTGTCTGCAATGCCTACATTCATACTTTATAGAATATCATTCATAATACTTCACTTAATACATTTTTACTTAAAAAAGCCTCATTACATCGATTCTCCAAACATCGCACTTATCCTTTCTCCCTCCAATGAACTTCGCGTTTATAATTGAACAAGTAAAAGTTCCCCGACACCTCTAACCACAAACCAAACTTCCAACAAGTTTTCAACAGCGTCATTGCTACCGGCCATTATCACGGGCACAGCATCCGAATGGACGTTAAATAGATTTCTAGGTACGAAATTAAGTGCACAATTACATTTTAACTTTTCATTAACTTTGACATGGGAATTGAAATTGTTTGAATGGTTCAATGATAAAAAGTGACACTGTGTTCAAGGTCATTTAGCGAAAAATCTTAATTTTTTTATCCCTATTTGACCAAATGACATGGGATATTCTATGATATTTACAGTATTTACTATCCATTAATCATTTATTTATGCCTCTTTTACATAAAGGATAATTTTAAAGTTCCCTCTACAATTGACGTAACATCTATAAAACGACAATTCAAACACCGTCAAACTCCCCGTCATTCGGATGCAAAACAGATATCTAGGTCGAAAATTAACGCGGGCATTGTTTGTCTTGCCCACTCCTTTAATAAAAGTTATGGTAATAACGGCCTCCCTCGGAATTATCTCATCGTTTGCGAATATATAATACGAGTAGGGACCATTCATATTGGAATAAATTTACATAGCCGCTGCGCCGCTACGGTGCTACGCCGCTACGCGGTTACGGGGCTATCGATTTGCGTTATATATTTATCGGTTAGGGACTTTTTTGTGTTTTTTGTATTCATGTTGTAAATTTTTTTTCAATGATTTTAAAAAGCTTTCCCTTTGCTTGGTTTTCTTTTATTTTTGCTAATATTTTTGTTTTATAATTAATTTAGTTCTTTTAACAACAATTTCAGTGTGTACAGTAATATGATTTATTACTTTTTTTATTTACATACAATACAGCTTGTTGAAATTACAACAATTGAAATTACAATGTATTACAATACCAACATAACACTTTAATGAAAAGTATAAAAAAATATCAATAAAAATGAGCTTACTTGAAGATATTCCTTCACGGCAGACAGACATTTAAATTCTTAAATACATAATCTACATATAATTGTCCTCGCGTTTTGAATACGCCTGTATAATTTGTGCATACATTTTCAAGGTCCCGAAACCTCTTACGCCAGCCATATTCAATGGAATTAAGTTAATTACCAAGCAAAAGCGGGAACTGTGAAGAATGGAAGTTAAATTACGATGTTTTATTCTTTAACTCGGCCCACTCTCGGTGACCTATTTTATATACCAACCGAGACTAAGCTTTTTACTGCTAGAGTTTAAGTCAAATATTATAAGAAGTTAATCTAAACGACCCCTTATGTCGGATTATAACAGGATTTTTATTAAGCGACGCTCATATTTATGAGTGGGCTTAATTAGAACATGAAAAAATTAATCTTAGATCGAAATGTACTTTTTACATCCAAATTGGGTTGAGTTAGTGTGATACTTAATTAATATACGTTGTGTTGGTTCAATACTTCATTGCGGACTAGCCAACCGACGCGTTAAGCACACGGCATCGATGTTGCGTATGCACACAGATGGATTTAGATAAATACAATACAGTTAGTAGTTTTGGTCTTGGTGTATTATTCTCTAGAATTCTCTTTTTGCGTATTGAGTAGTGAAACGCTGCGCGCTTGCTTAATTACCAGAGTGAATCAAATCAAAATCAAATTAGCTTCACGCTGTATCCTGCACACTGCAGGGTAGACAGAGGGAACCTAGTATTAAGACACTCTGAACCACACTCTCCGCTCAATTCTAGAGGCTTTGCGTGTTGAGTGGCGGAACTCATCGCCACTCTTTGCTCAAGACAAACAAGAGCGGAGAATAGAAAATATGAATAAATATTTCATTCCAGAGTGAAGAAATGAAAATTTTAAATATTTCATTCTTTCGAGTCTGAATCGAACCAAAAACGGTCACGTTTACAGTTGCAGGCTTTTGCGGCCCTGCACCACAATGTCCTCAATCATTTTTTTCTATTGAATAATCTAAGAAACTCAAGTTCATAACCAGCTCTATAAACCAAGGATTTTTCTATTCTATCTGATGTTATTACCACATTTGATATAAAATATTTAATTTTTTTATATTTTTTTATGTCAGTTGGTTGTACATCGTCAATGCGGCAACGGTCGTTTAGATGAGGGTGAAGAGTGCGACTGCGGCACCATATCAGAGTGCCAACACCTCAACCCGTGCTGTGATCCTTTCACTTGCAGACTGACCAAGGAGGCACAGTGCGCTGAGGGAGAGTGTTGTGAACGATGCCAGGTAAGCAAGTTATAGAGTAGTAGATGTAAAAGGATGAAATTATAAAATTTATCTAAAACATAGTGTATGTAAATTTAGCCTTAAATAGTTGAAGGAAATATAATAATTAACCTGGATTTACATATAAAATACACAATAATATAAATATGAATACAATTATTCCTTCCAGCTCAAGCCCCGAGGAGTAACATGTCGTGAAGCGACCAACGAGTGTGATCTCGAAGAGTCCTGCACTGGTCTGTCCGGTTCCTGTCCCACCGACGCGTATAAGAAGAACGGTGAAGCATGCGAGTCCAGCAAGGGGTACTGCTTCGCAGGACAGTGCCCTACGTTGTCTGCGCAGTGCGAAAAGATATGGGGCACAGGGTCCAATGGGGCAGATAAGGAATGTTTCGAACAGTTCAACTCCAAGGGATCCGTCACGGGGCATTGTGGAAAAGACAATAGTGGAAATTATATGAAATGTGACACTGAGTAAGTTTATTCTACTAATTTTTATGCTTATGACCGTAGTACCTTTAAGTTTAAAAAAAAATGAAATTACACAATTTGAATGAAAGAAAATATATATATTATATTTTTGATATAGTACCGGAACCCTGATGGTTGTGCCAAGTCTATCTGGCAGCGGTATTAGCAAGACTTTTGGTTGTAAAAAGCTGTAATTTAGTATGGTTGAACGTCGCATAAATCATGCGTACAATGTTGTGACATGCTCTTCCGGGGATTTACATGTATATACGAATAAGTGACATCTTTAGTTGTTTTATGTTATTTTACATATTTATTTATTTTTACATTTGGGATCCAGTAATGAGTCACAAAATAAACAACAATTATAAAAAATATTAAATTATGCTTGCGTGTGCGAGCGTGTGACTGTATCATCGCGATAGTAGTGGGTTCGATACCCGCTAGGGAGAATCAATTATTATTTATCAATATTTTCTTTTCTTCTCTGTAGTACCAAGGCAAAAAGTGAAAAATGTATGTTTTTATTGATATCAGAAATTGTAATATTATGTTTATGAGATAACATTAAACCCAGGAACGTGCGGTGTGGATCGCTACAATGTCAGTCAGGCAACAGATACCCGGTGGTGCCGGGCATGGACGAATACTATACGAGGACGGTTATTACTATAAAGGGAAACGAATATGATTGCAAGTGAGTATTATTAAATGGAAATGTAAATATAATAAAAAATATTATTTATTTATTTCTTCTATCACTAATTTTGTATGATTGACAGTTGTTTACTTGTGCAACACTGCTAACTAAATAACCTTAGACCTACTTCCAATCAACACGATTGCCATGTGTTAAAAAAGAAGAATTTTTTCTAAGGAAATTTTATGACTGTAATCATGATAGTTAAGAGTTTGAATCCCACTCTAAGGAATAATTTATTTAAATTCATCGCTCTGATAATAAGACAAAGTGCGGCTTTGTAATCCGCGAATAAACACGCAAAATCTCGAAAATTGGACGAAATGCGGGGAAAAGAGCACCTTAACAATAGCTTTCCTCTGTACCCATGCTATGTGCGGGATACAGCGTGAAGCTATAATAAACTTTACAGAGCAACGACGGGACTGCCAGAATATTCGGAGATCGGTCGATTGGGTTTGGTGATGGATGGGACACCGTGCGGAGACAATCTTGTGTGCGTAAATCAAACCTGCACTTCGATCTTCCCTTACATCGACCACACTAAATGCCCAACGGATCATAACAATAATGAATGTTCTGCGAAAGGGGTAAGCTATTAGTTTTTTCTAATTTAAAACAGTTGTTAGGTATAGATAAATTAAAATTTGGGCAACCAAGCAGTAGAAAACCAAGCATTTTTTTTTAAACCACCAGGCTTTTTTAGCTTCACGCTGTATCCCGCATACAGCAGGGTATAGAAAGTTACGACACTCAGTTCCCACAAAATAAAATACTAAGTAAATAAGTGTCTGTTTTGTAAGCTTTACAACTTTGACCGTATAAAAGGACATTAACGTATGCATGTTTATATTTTTGTACGAAAAGTTGTTAAAGTGCTACTTTTTAGCGCACTTCTTTCAAGGTTACTAGAAAAAAACTTCGAAACCGCGAACTCATATTATACTTAAAATATGTAAGTGAAAAATGAAATATTTTTATCAGCTGCTTATTTTTAAAGTATCTAATCTAAACTTTTAATTTAAAACAATCATTTACACTAAGAGATTTTTTGCTGCATTTTTATAAATTCGCCGGATACTCTGTGGTACTTGCTACAAATACAAATAAAGGAAAAGATCCGGAAATATAAATTCAAATTTTCTCATATAATATAGATAAAAAGGACATTTCAAACTCGTAATGTGTACATTTCATACAAAGAGAGTGCAAACTTAATTTTGACAATTTTTATTGTAATATAATTATTCACTTTTTTCAACTTATATGACATATATTTATAACTAACCGTCTCTTTTCTTTTCTTCTTCCAATGCCTAAAAAGTTATAACATATAATGTCTATATAAACATAAACAGTAAGGTGTCGTATTAATAACTTATTCGCACCACGTGAAGTCATAACCCTTACAGCAAGTGCAGATGGCGAAAGTTTGCTGGTGTGTGGTCTGACTTTATAAGGAGCTACCTACTTGATTACACTATATATTTTTATTATTATAGATATTTAGTATTAAATAAAAGGCATGCATACGTAAGGCGAAAGCTAGGAAATGAAATTAATTCTTTGCCACGATTAAGAATCGAACCTAAGACCGTTAACAGATCTAATGTCGCAAAAATGTATGGGCGGACCCGTAGTAGTGTAGATAGTTGTAAGACACTCCGTTTCCGCTGAATTCTGAACGTATTGCGTGTTGAGTGGCGGGTTGCCGCATTAATAGAGCGAGGAAAAGAAAATATTAAATAGATAAATTCATTTCTTCTTCAAGTGTCAATCAAACCCTGTGACCCTGCGCCATACCCTCTAACACTAACATCAGTTTTATTCTAGCACTTTTTTATTTTACCAATCTAATATAATATAACAACTAGGTGAGGCGAGTGCCAACAACGCACAAAATCACAAAGTATGTCTTCCGTTAAAGCGTAGTTAGCGAAGCACTACTCGTAGCTGATTTAATTCAATATTATTTAATCGACCCGCCGCTGGCTCGGACCCTATTAATTATAACTTGCTCATAGTGAAGTAGATTTTGTATAAAATTTACCTTAAATTTTACAATTTATATTATGGTGGAAGCTTACCGTATCTGAGTCTACAAACGCTGTAATTAGTCTTAATTTAAAGTATATAGAGGTTAATTTAAATTTTTATTCACGAAACTGAGTTTTTTTAGTTTCACGCTATATCCCGCATAAACCAGGGTAAACAGAGGGATCATTGCGTGTTGAATGGCGGAACTAAGTGCAGCGCTCTTCTTTGTAACCAGAGGAAATGAAAATATTCAATATGTCATTTTCCTGAATAGAAATAGAATCCACAGCCACCGCGTTTACAGTCACATGCTTGTGCCACTGCGCCACGAGACGGCCTTCGCAAAACTTTGAAAATTATGGAAATAACTATATAATCAAGGCAAAGCGCGGCGTTAAGTTCTGCCACTCAACAAACACGCAATGCCTCCAGAATTCGGCTGAAAGTGGGGAACGGAGTGTCTTAGCACCGAGGTTCCCTCTGCTTACCCTGCTGTGTGCGGGATACAGCGTGAAGCCAAAAACAAACTATATAATTCGCAAAACGTCATATAAAAGTAATTTCGCTTTATATAAGCTTTTTATTATATAAAAAAAAATTAATAACTGATCTTTATATAGCAATATGAAACCATAGAGCATGACGAAGCTTGATAAGTGCTATACTAAATAAAAAATAGAGTAATTTGGGTTGACATTAATTTTCTGTACACGCAAAATGAAAAAAAAGAAGAAATAAAATAAGGATTTTATATTAGTACCTACTATCATTAAAATATAACATTATAAAGCAACGACAAACGGACAGATAATATATCAAAAGTTTCCCCATTTGGCAACGGATCCGACTCTCATTGTCGGATAATCTTATATACGAACTTATACTTTTGTAATTAACACCTCGTTTTGAATTAAGCTCACAGTAAAGTTTGGGTCAAGCTTCTAACATTTTTGGGCTAGTTAGTTATTTCATCCTACATGTGTCGTCAGGTAGAAAAGAAAAGAAAAAGTTTGTTGTTGTAGAAAAAAATTTCTAGTCGTCTTTTTTTATTATACTATAATAATTAATGTCGTATTTTATTAATAATTACTAGTGACCTAAAACCGGCTTCGTCCGCTTACATAAAATGTACATACATAAATTGTGTCCTTTATTTTATTCTGATGTATACGTTCTTTTACTTTTAAATTTCATTTAAATTCGTCCATTGGTTTTTGCATGAAAGTGGAACAAACAACCACCCACACAAAACTTTCACATTTATAATATTAGCAGGATTTATAAAAAAAAAATCGGGAAAGCGTGAGTAAGGCTCACCCACCAAGTGGGTATAGAACCACATATACAAAGCGTAAAATCGAACAAAAATATTAAAAAACAAAATTTATACATAATACTTATATGCAGCCATTATCATTCACGTAAAACTAAATTCCACCTACATTAAGAAGTACTGTACAAATCTACACAATCGACGAGCGGACTTAAAACATCAAAAGCGAATCTAAGTTAAATCGAATTGGATATAACCAAATGTTGCAAGAGTTACGAAATTTTGGGAGCAGATGCATTTACAAGCGACGAGATAGCGAAACGAGCTCTCGTAGCACTCTGTATACAAAATAGCATTCCTTAAACTCTGCTTTGCTATGTTAAGTAGATCCGAGATTACCATTTTGAGGATTGATGTTGTCGTGTTGTAGTAGAGTTGTGCTCGATTGCACAGTACTGAGTAAAAAATCAAATTTTTTTAGGGGAAAGTGGAAGATTTTATAAATATTTATTTATATATTATAAAATATTCCACTTTCCCATTTGGTTATGTTAAAACTTTCGGTGAGAAATGGAAACATCCGCTCTCTACTTTCACCGAATTCTGGACGCATTGCATGTCTTAAAACATAAACCATTAAAGATATATTAAAATTTAATATATACCTACTTTCAACACCAATTAAAAATTTTAAAAGTTTCAAAATCCAAGCAGCCAAACGATGATTATAAATCCACACATCAATACAACAAACAAACGAAAACAAAATGAAAATCATGAAAGTATCTGTAAAACTTGTCAAAATATATGAAACTTATTTTTTTGAGTATTAAAAACTGCTTTGTACCGACTACAATGTACAGAGTGCCGCGTCCACCATAATTAAACTCGAAAACTACAGGAGCTGATTAAAACTTGATCTCTGCACAAACAAAACGCGGGGGCCGCGCAGTGACAGATGTATAGTACAGCTATAGTCCGTGTGTCCGTGTATGATACGTGATGCTTTGGATGGAGCTTCTGTTTTTTGTTTATAAGAAAATCTTGTAATATTATATTTGGTTTTATCACATGAACATTATGAAGTAAGATTGGTGGCTTCTTCTGTCTACTGCATTTTTATATTACGGTTAAGAGATTTAGGGTTTTATTGAATAGTAAACTGTCAGAACGAGGTAAGCCATATTGTTAGTTATAATTGAATACATTACATATTTATAAGTCAAATTATAAGGCAGGTTTGCTAAATCTTATATCGCGCTGTATCTTTAGTCTTTAAAACTACAAATGGCATGGGACCGAAACCTACCTCTGCTTTTTTTTTCGATCAAATTATTTAAAATTCGAATTCAAATTCGACTACAACTAGGAAAAAGAACGCCATATTTTACTATATTATATAAAAAAATCTTCTACCATATCTATTTCCTCGAAATAGCAGCACATTTGCGGATATGCACAGAGAGTTGTTTCGAGGATTTCGCAACTTTTACATGCGAGATAGCACAGCAATGGAATGTCACCGCAAAATAGATAACGCGTTTGTAAACAGAATACACTGGTTCTCTACCTTTACTAAAGTCGTGGTTGAAGTGCGAGAAATTTATTGTTCTATATCATATTGATAGTTATCAAAATGATATAGGTGATCCTATTCTTAGCCGTGTGGTCCCGGCTTAGAATAGGATCACCCTGGTACTGTCGGTGTCGTAAGAGGCGACTAAAGTACGTGTGGTAGAGTCACGTCGCCAGTAATGGCAACACGCATGGGCAGGCTCGACCGGATTAATACTACCCCTGGCATTTAAAACCGGCGTGAAGCAGTGGCTCTTGCAGTGACCTGCATTTCGCATTAGGAAATGTAGGGTGCCGGGGCCCGGCGCCCTACATTTCCACCTTAAAGGCTGGCAACGCACCTGTGGCTCCTCTGGTGTTGTACGGGGTCGTGGGCGGCGGTGATCACTTACCATCAGGTGACCCGAACGCTGGTTTACCTTGTCCTCTCCCATAAAAAAAAACATGAAACTCTTTATGCGGGATGGGCAAAGAAAATCTAGTCTTAGACATTTTACCTTTCTATATATAATAAATTTATTAATATTACATTTTCAGTAACAAAAATTAACATCGTGTTTGGTCTTAACAAAGCGAAGAAGCTAAAGAATTTAAATTTGTGTATTCACTGACAATGGAAATCGAACCCAAAACATTTTCGTATATAGTCAAATTAACTTACTACGCCGCGACGGTTTCAGAGATATTTAATATACGATATTATTCTAACATACAAATGTATTCTGCCAGTCAATATTCCAAATAGTTATCTCGTCTAACTTCGATTTAAGCAGTCCAAGTCTAATTTGTAATAGTTACAGATTCCAATTAAACTAACTTCACTTCTAAATTGTTTCTACTTTCTAGATATTGGTATAGATTGTGGAAAACTATACTTTAATGATCGGTGGACATTTTTTTGTTAGAAATGATTTTATTGTCAATATTTTTTAATAAAACAACTTAAAACATAGTAAAGACTGCGACACCTGCGACATCGTCTGCGTGGATAAGTAAAGTGCTTAAATTCCTACCCTGCTGTGTGCGGGATACAGCGTGAAGCTGATTTATTTGATATATATGTATATCGTTTATAGAATTTATTTATATTTATATATAGTATTGGGATCGAACTCACAGCCTGTCGAGTTTGCAGTCACACGCTTGTCTCACTCTTGTCACCACGACTAGTCTCATATAACTAACTAGTAATTGTTAATATGGCTATATATTATATGATGAAATGGATATCATATTCGAATAAATTCAACGTTATCCCTGATGAACATACCTCGTTACGACGTTGGAACCAGAAGAGACTAACAATGAAATAAACAAACATCACAAAGACGCACGGCGCGCTCCTTCGACAACTATGTATGATCAAATTGCTACACTCTATTATATTCTACGTGAAGTTTGCGATACGAGTTCAAAACTGAACTTAATAGTCAAGTCATTTTATAACTAAAACTGCGATTTCTAAACTTTACTGGCAACAATTTGTTCAATTTCTACTTTGTATATTTTTTTATTATAACACATATTTACATTTCACGCTTATTTTTTTAAATTAAAATATGGATTCATAGTAATACACTCAAAACCACGATCTCAATATGTGTCGAAGTGGAGAATAGGATGAATAAATAAATTTATATAAATTAATATTTGTAATAATTTATAAAGTTACTCTCAATTTTACACTGTAATAGAAATTGCAACTTTTTGAAAACAAATTTTGTAATTTTATGTAGAAAAGACAACCTATTACCTTTGAAGCGATTCTTTGCTCAGAAAACTTTTAGAAAGGAGCAGTGACGAGACGAGCATGAAGAAGTTCAAACCTCAGCAAGATATCAAAACAATAAACAGAACCGGCAAACACTTTAACCGCACAATAAACTTTGTTTAGTTCGAACGCAAGTATATGCTAACTTGGGGAGATTTAAGTTTTTAACAAGTTGGATTGTTTTATGCCGAGAAGTCAAGAACAGAACGAATTATCTACTGTAGAGCGTGTCAGGTGTCGGAGTTCAACGCCGCTTGTCTTTATTCTACGGAATAAGCGATTTGCGAAGTTCACGCGTGCTTTTGACAATTTTGTCGTAACCACTAATGGATTTGTAGAAAGTTAACTGTTGCTTATTAATTTATGTTATGTAGAACACCCTGTCTCTTTGTGATACAGTGATACAGGGTGAGAGGATGTTGCTCAAAGATTTTCAGTTTGACTTTGATAATTTGTTCATGTGCTAAAATTTGATTGCAACAATTATTGTTATTCACTAAAACAAAGAAAACTAAGCTATGATATTATGAAAAATAAATTGATATCTGAACATTTGATATAATAATTCATTTTAACGATTTACAAGTTATATCTCGTATATAGCGAAATACTTTCTATCCATTTTTTGAGATATTGTGTAAATTGTGTTGTGGTGCTTAACGCCGCTTCGTCTCATTAACAGAGCGAGTAAATAAGAATGATTCACTAGTCGTAGTAGGTTAACTGCTAAGTTAATAGCTAGACTAGGTGGTAACTTTCTGTAGAACTGACAGTACTGACTTATTTGTATGTATGGAATATTTATATGTAATATCTAAATTATGTAATATAAAAATTATAGTAATATCTAAATTTTACTTTTACGAATACGCTGTGACAGCTCGCACTCGTGCACGTGGAGACAGCGCTACTCAATATTGTATGTATCGTAGCTTAGTATGTGATTAAAACCGGCATCAAGTTTTGATTAGTTTCACATGATAAAGTTTGAAGTTGTTATTGTAATTTGTTTGTTTCATATCTTCTTTGATTGCTGTGTTAATTTACATATATAGTAGACTATATGTTTGTATCCGACATGAGGCGGTTGTAACTCAGGGGCACTAATGTGCGACAGTTGTAGATTCGATGTCCACTACTCAAAGCTTTATTTCGTCACTAGAGCCAGGAATTGAGAACATTCCGCCAAATAGGCTGTGTGCCACTGTGCCACTACAATCCCTATTACTTTACACATGGAGTGGCAAGTAGAGAACGACATTCGGATACACCACCAAAAGAAGAGGCATAACTTAACGCTTCGTTACACGCAGTGATAGTTGAATTTTGTGACTAACTTAGCTTCACGCTTTATCCCTTGCGAGGTAGTCAGAGAGAACGGAGCGCCAAATGCTACGGTCCCAACATACCTCTTTCGCCTCGTCCACTGTCATCAACCTCATCATGCATGCACTCCGGAGGATCCTCATACTTTTTACGTGACATTCCTCCAGTATCTTAGATACTGTATTTTCGTAGATCAATCGAGATCTCTCTTTACCTCTCTTACCAAAAAAATTAAAAAGTTAAGAAAAAAAAAGAAGAATTTACAATTTTAGCTAATATTCTATTACAATATATACAGATATGTATTTCAATTTTAGTCATAAGTAAAAGAAAATTATTGTAAACAGGTGTAAAGGCCGGAATTTTTCTTAGTGTGTTTATTTCGGACTTATCTCATAAAATACTGAATAAGTTGGATTGCATACGAGGATTATCAAGGAAGGATATATGTATATAAATTAATTTAAACAAATTTAGCATAAATAAGTTTAAAATGTATGTGTATATATAAAATACTCAATGTAACAAAAGTAAAAAATTTGTTGAGCAAAATAATATGTTATTGTTAAATATTCTATATTTCTATATTAAATGGCGGTACCTAAAAAATTGATCTGTTAAGATTTATCCTATATGTCGGCGTCGATGATAATTAGTTAAGAAATATTGAGAATAAATTCTTGATTAATTAATTCCGATTTTTTAACGAATGGAATTGGAAGTAACTTTTAATGTAAATTAAATTTGAAATAGAAGTTCCATATTTGAGTATGGTTTTTATATCGGATGTGACGTCATCGTGCCTATCGGCGTTGATAATAATTAATTTCGAAATACTGAGAATAAGTTCAAAATTAATTAATTTAGATATTTTAACGAATAAAATTAAAAATAACATTTAAAGTGAATTTAATTAAAAATAATAATTTTATTTGAGTTGTTCTGCCGGATGTAACGTAATCGCGCCACTCAGCGAATCAGGCGAGATATGAAGGTGGGGCGGCGAGGTGCGTAGAGTAACCAGTAGAGGCACTTTTTTGGCTTGGTCGGCCGTCGGCTTTGACAGATCACGTCTGAATCATACCGTTAATGTGAAAGTTAGTGTAAATTGTGTTATCTCGGCAATGGAGGAACAAAACTACGAGACGTCGAAACCACTTGGCTCGCCTATACGTATATCGCGATCCGACATATACATTACACAATAGACAGGTAGTACCTAGTGATAAGTCATTTCGTTCTCCACTTTCCGAATTCGTGTCAACGCAACGCCAAGTTCAAACATCGATATCAGTGTATTTGTATAAACAGTACTGACAATTATCTCCCGTAGCCGGCGGTGCCTTCACGCTCGGACGCGTCTTCACATACATACGTTGTATTGCGTTCCGATCACGTTTGTCCAGTGTACATTCGTTTACAATCAGATAACTATGGAACAACGCTTCGCATATCGTCGAACTGTAGACCCGTCGAATTGTGCTTTTATTACCTTTTATTAGAAAGAAATAAAATCTTAGTTTGTCGTTCTCCATTTAAAGATGTTAAGTGTTGAGCGAAAGAAATATCATTGTTTCTATGAATTTCGAAAATACGGGCTTAATTCTATTGAGCCTATACTTTTATAATGATGTTATCAGACATATTTTATGTATCCTCAAAAGCAATCGATTTTTCAAATGGCAGTGAAGTTTTGTATGAAAATTATTCAAAATCCCCCTCGCGGTTTACGGAAACCCTAAAGTTCTGTTTAAGCCCAAACCCGTGGCATTTAATTGGTATGTCGGAATAGCAGGCATTTTTACGCTTCGAATAATGTTGTTCGTGTAATGAAAATGTTTGCGACTCTGAACATACCCTACCCCAACTCATTCTAATCAATCTCTTTGATCTACACTGTAAATAACGACGAAATAGAATATAAAATGAAAATAATGATATTTGTGACACAAACGCCAATTACCTTTTATTTTTATCTTCAAATATTTCTATTATTTTGTAGCAATTATTTAATTTACACGTACTTTAACCTTAATGATGTCATATATACAAAATATAAAATGTTAATATTTTATTTCGAGCAAGTTAGTTGTGACATCCCGGCCTTTTTATCAATTCGTTGGAAATCTAAGCACTCCGTTGGCCAAACTTTTGTAAGCCAACATAGACATCCGGTAAAAGTTATTTTGTAATATGGAGGTTTCGAAAACTTCCACAGCAATTTATCCCTCGACAACTTTCCGAGTTTTGACGTCTTACATTTGATTTTATGGCATTTAACCACTCAAAATTCAGGTCGAAAGCCATTCTGATCTGAACTTTTGACTTTGATGTCAGTCAGAATTGTTAATTCCTTTCTGCATTCGAAAACCCGCATAACTAGCTTGGATTGAGATAAAGCTTACAAAATTGTGGTTCAATATAAAGAATTTTGAAGTAGAGAGCACGTACCGCCTAATTGGATGGTTGGACGCGGTTCTCTATCAATTTATCGTGTATATTTCATCTATTTTTAACATTCATTTATTGACTGATAATAAATCCGTAAGCTATTTTGAAAAGAGCCCGTGTAGGCAAAATATTCACAAAAGCCGGCAAATTATACTCGATGAAAACTCGACGACCTATTTTGGCCATTCTTATTGTAGAATTGGGGTAGCTTTACATTTATTTATTGTATCTGAAATATACAGCAATTTCAGAATTTATAAGTGCTTTTATAATAAAATATTATATTAATATCAATTTCATGACGCAGCAAGAATGTGTCAGAATTTTCCTCTGGCCGAACGCGTGTTAACGAATACATATTGTTGGTTCTGTTAAAACCAAGCGCTAAATTGATACCATCACAATTTGTAGCCTACGATTTGGTAATTTAAATGCATTAAAAATATCTCCTTTTTCTTCTCCTCAATACGTACGATTTTATTATGATATTTTGGTATATACCACAACAGAGTTGGCAGTGGGAACCTAGTGCTAATACTAGGACACTCCGTTTCCCACTTTCATTCAGACTTATTTATTAATAATTGCGTGTTGACTAGCGGAACGCAACACTACACTTTCTACACAACTAAAGAGAGTCTAATCTTCCTAAAATTCCTTTATAGCCTCGACTAATAATTATGTTGTATGCAATTCCAGACCTGTTCTAACCTCAATAAGTGCGTGTGCAACCGCGGCTGGACGGGACCGGACTGCTCTCAGCCAGATGCGCTGCCGCCGTCACCCACACCCTGGGTACCAGAAAACGCCACAAAAGCTGCCTACAACATGACGAAGAAGGAAACACCGTATGGTGAGTCGAATCCAGTAACAAATGTATGTGTCGTGCTATTCTTCTTTTTTATACTTTGTTCTAGAGCGAAGCCAGAGATTACATTTAAGTGTTCGAGAGCATTGATATATAATAGTTTTGTTGTTTTACGAACTTTTGGACTTTGCAACTTATTGAACTTTAGGACTACATATAATAATCAGTAAAGCAAAGTATTTTAAAATAAAAACAAGAAATAAGAATACATTAATATAACAATTGTAAATGTAATCCTGACAAAAGCTCTTATAAACACAAAACATACAGAGTTGTCAGATATTTGATTGAAGAGTCCGCAAAAGCGTAATGCGCCCCGACTACACTCTTGATCCACACACACACAAAATAAACTATTCTTAACAACTTGCAAGAATGGGAAAAAGCCTCGAAAAAATACAGTATAATCTTGGATTTATTGTCCGCCCGCCTTTTCCAACTTTATCTGTGATGATATTGTATAAGGCCGGGATTCCGGATACCGCTTTTTATTTAGATATACTTGTCCTTTTACTGCAGAACCGATTGGTGATTATCATAATGTGGTGGTAGTAACCGAAGAAAATATAAGATTATATAGTTTATAGAATTGCTGTTCAATAAACATCTGACAACACCGTTCTGCTTCTGTGTTACTTATTTTAATTTTGTATTTAATTCTTTCTTATTACTTTATTGTTAATACATTTTCAATTTATTGTTAAAGAAAAATAATATATAAGTTGTGTGTCAGTTTAATTAAAAAGAAATACAGTATATATGAATTTGCAGAGAATATTTTGAATGCCAGCAGTATCACTTTGTCTAGAAATTTGTATTTGCTGAAATATAGAGAATTTGCTTAAATATATATTTTCAACACGATTAACGTGTTGAAAATATGGGCCAATTACGTGAAAATGTTTATATTTGAGCATTTTAAGCAACAAAACTGACTTTTAAACTTGTGATTTGAAAACCATCGTGTTACTGCTTCCGAAGTAAAGATATTGTAATCATTTCCTTCAATGTGCGATGTGATTTATTTAAATGTTGTATTTGTGTCGTTTTTTTTTTTAATTTACAGTTTTCGCTTTATTCTTACAGTTTCTTTGTCTGGTGTCTACTAATATGTATCGCTGATTTATGATTTCAGGTGCCTTCCTACCTCTCAATGTTCCCCGTATTTTCAGTTGCTATTGATGTATAAACTGTATTATTGGCCAAGCCACACCGAGCACTGCTCTTCGTTACCGCGACCATGAATTTTGTATCCGATATGAAATAAGAATAAAAGGAATCGGCAATTGTAGTATAGTGGAGCATTGCTCGGCGTGACGCGGCGCGGCAACAGCGCGGGCGGCGCCGGCGCCACTAACCCCGACCGACGACCCCTCTCTTGCAGATCTCACGGAGGGCAATAAGATGAGCACCGTGAACATGGTGTTATTATTACTTGCGGTCGTGCTGTCCGTGTTCGTGGGTTTCGCCTGGATGGCGTACTGCTTCAGGTAACGCCCGGTGTCGGCCGGTATCTCGGTGTTGTCGCACAGTGTCGCTCGTGGCTGCGTGTCGTGTTGTCGGTCGGGGTCGCGCCGGCCCGCCCGCGCGTCTGACGCGTGCCGGCCCGTGCGTGACTTACCCTTCTCTTTGGACGCAGAGAACTACCACGGCTCGAACACGGTGTTCCTCGTGGCGGTGCTCATGTCTGTGGTAGGGGGGGTATTCATAGTATTTGCCCTGAGCGCTCTCTGCTACAGGTCAGTCGTAGTACACAAAAACTTCTCCCTGTGCCTAAGGTTAGTGAGCAGAAAACAGACCAAAGGTAGTCTTTAAGGAGAAATTTAAATCGTCACCTTCGTATACTTGTATGTTTATTTAGACGTTAGCGTTGGTGTTTCCGTTTTTAAAGTCGACGATTGGTTTTTCGTTCTTTTGATTGTTTGAAGATTTTTTGTGTCGTTTACGTTGTCGTCGTAGAGCTAGCTGGCCCAACTGCATTTGATCTGTGGTTCTGTGGCTGTGACCGCGCGGTGGCGGAAGCGCGGCACCGGCCCTGCCCGCGCGCTCTCCCCGCGCCGCACCCGCCCGCGCCCCCGCCGCCGCGCTGCATGCCGACGAGGCTTTCCACGTTGTACTCGAGCGACACCTCGATTCAAACCCTTAAGATTCTGGGCTCTTGGATGTATGCATTGGCTTATGTGAACTGTGACTCGTTTTCGTTTCCTTTCTTGGTCGGACCGTGTCGCCGGGAGCCATTGACTGCTGCCCGACGGCGCGATCGCGTCTATATCTTCCCACATTCACTCGATAGATATCATTGTAGCTATTTTTTTTTGTATTTATTTTATCAAATTTTAAAGTAGATTTGTTTATTATCGCGGTATAATCGACATATGACCGATGATTGAAGTACAGACTCATGCGAAGATATAGTACGCTCGACTCTCACCGATCATTCCACTGTCACTAAATTATCTAAACTTGTGCACGAAAGCGAATGTGCGATGCACGTATTCTTCTTTCAAGCAGCTGTCTATCTAGTTAGAAACGCCTATTGTTTATATTTAAGAAATATATATCTTTCCAATAAAAATGTTGTTCCAATTAAAGAATAACTTTAGTATTAATATATTAATATAAAAATAACGATTCCTGTCATATCACGCTTAAACAACAACAGCTATGCTTAAAGTTCAGCCATAACAACTTTTTTTAATAAATCGTTTCTATTGGAAAGATCATCACTTAAGCTAAGATCAATATAATTTGATTATATTCTCCCATAAACATTAATTCCCATGAGGAATGAAACGAAAAGTTGAAGTTTTTTATGTTGATAAATTAAATTAAAGTTTTCTGAATTAATTTTTATTGTTGTAATATCCAAAAGCACCAGTCTTTATATATTGATTGGATAAATTCGAGTCTACTTACATTTGGGATTCCAAAATCCATAATCTTTTTAATGGTTTCATCATTCCCTATTTGCCGCAATACATTTAAAAGATAAATTCAAATAAATAAACGTGTTTGATGGACGCTGACAGGAGACTAAGAGACATTACTAATTACTAAAAGTGTTAAGCCATTACAGTAAATCGTATGTAAATTTAACAATGGTCAGCATTCATCAACGCGATCAAAATTTTGTCCGGAAACGAAAACACGACCACAAAATTTATCCCTGAGGTGTTCTCGATTCCGTTTCGATACCGAATGACTTGACTTTTCAAACTTAATCGATTGATCTGAGTGTGCGTTTCCACGCCACGCCTACATCAGGAAAAAGAGTACTCTACCGAAGTACGACCCTCCGTATGTGAAGAAACCGATCGCTAAAAGCTTCGCCGCCGGTTCCACGACTTCGAACAACTCCCAAGAGGACATCTCCCTGGACGGTGGAAAGATGCACGCATTTAATAACACATTTAGGTAAGTATTAAGTAACATAGGTAACTGCACTGTCCGGTCACTGTACTTTTCCTAAATTAATTTACACTGAATGTAAATCAGTTACTACGACTATACTGATATCTGTTAGATACAATATACATGTATTTACATTTTTTATATCCCCTACTAACTCTGTCTCCATGCCCTACATTTTTTTCGACAATGTGTATATTATATTTTATATTTTAAATATAATTTAGGTCCCATTAAGTTATTATAAATTGAATCATTTAAACGTGCTCTAGATTAGCTAATTTGGCTGGAGGAGATTCTAAAAAGCGATATTAAATTATGATTATTTTTTAATTAGGGTACAAAAGAGATCTTTACATCTTTTTAACTGGAATTTAAATAATTAAGCACTGTAATTATATCTAATATGAACGTTGTCGCTGACGCGAAAAGCAAAAGGTAATTATTATTTAATTTCACGTTTCAATATTATTATTTATTTTCCAAATTGCTTTATTAAGAAATACATGTATAATATTCATTGATAGCATTTGTTTATTTATAAATTAAAGTAATTTAAACTTTTAAAAAACTCTAGAGCACGTTCCAATTACCCTTGGTTATTTCAAAATTAAACTTTTTTTTTCCTCTTCCTATCGGAACTGGTGTAACAGAAATCTTCTCAGGTACGTCAAAGCTTCAAGTCACACTGCTATTACAGTTTTCACACGATTTACGCTTTTCACATTCGGCTTAAGGTTATGCTTCGAAAGAAATCCCAACATTTGGCGTGTTCTAGTGTGACCAGGCACAATCACACATATGCGTTAAAATACACGCTTTCAATCATTTCTTTATAGTATTTAAAAAGTTTTGAGGTGGTACAGATGCACATCATACTATATAGATAAAGCACAGGCTAGAATAAAACATAGATGCAAAGTAGATTATAGAAAAGAAGAGGAATTTCTTATTAGGACGTAACTAATCAAATATACGAGAAAAAAAATACGTCAAGGTAGGAGATTACAAGTACAAGCATTCGGCACATTCGATACGCAGCTTATAACGGTCTGGAAATTTGAATAATTCGAACAACAAACAAAATTTAAACGATTCCAAATTCCTCAGCCGCGGGGACTCCCAGCGCGTGATCTTCAGACACGGGAATCACATGTCGGGAGCTGGCAACACTAGCAGATATCCGTGAGTTGCCAATCACAAAAAGACAAATTTATAACTTCATGGGGTCTATCTTTCTACGCTATTTATTGTTACTATTATTTTTATATACTTATTGTAAAAATATATTCATTATGTAGAATTATCCCTTATCCCCATTAGATTCTAGGTTAGCTGCTTATGTCTTAGATAGCTGTTGATAATTGTAGTCACCAGTTATTATTTTAAGCTGAAATGAGTTTATTGGTCCTTCGTTCTTCATAACATACTTTAACACTTTTTGCGCTACAATGTGGTTCCCATGAACCACAGACAAGATTCAACAAAGATAAGATTTCATTAAAATGACATTTACGTAACGGCATCGGCATGCGCAAATCATTTTTGCTGAGTCTCTTCCTACTAAAATATCAAGATTATTAAAAATGCACTCTTTTCCAGAGATCATAAACAAATGAAACGTGTACATTCTGGCAGCGAGGATGAACCGACACATTCCGGTACATAAAAATACCTTATTACGTTACAATTTATAAAAATAAAATTGATCTCATAACATTTAAAATAATAATTAAAGCTGTTATGTTTTAAAGTAAGTATTTTAGTTAGAGAAGATAAACGTAAAGTTTACATCAAAAACTATAACTCTAACTTGAATATATTTCTAATACTGTATATTTCTAATATTGATATAAAGATTAATGATTTAAATAAGCAGTTGAAATTAAATTTGATTTATATTCTTCTTACATATTTATTAAAGTGAATTAAAATTCTCAATGATGAATTAAATTCTAGGAGAAGAAGACATAGCATTCATAGATGTCGCACCCAACTCCATGGCAAAGTTGCCCGAAAAGGGCATTCTGAAGAAACATGGCTATGGGGCAGTTGATGGGAAGGACAAGTGGGGAGACGACTCCCAGTCGGAGCAACTGGAAGCTGGCTCTCAATCTGATGGGCAGGAACCTTCTGGAGCAGTTGCTGATATGGAATATAAATTTAAGGTAACTTAGTCGTAAAGAAAAAATATAGCCTTATAAAACCATTTTACTTTTGAAGTTTTTTTTCCTATTATCCAAACTATATGTCACTTATTAAAATTGTAATCGTAACCTAGCCCTTTAATATTATCAACGTAATAGTAAAGTTATATCTTCTGAGTACAACATATATATTTTTTTAATTCAAACTGTATGTATCCCGCACATAGCAAGGAAAAGCAGGAATCTAGAGACTTAGTGCCAAGGCACTCCGTTTCTATTATAACACTTGCATTTTCCACTTTCCATCAAATTTTTGAGGCTTTGCTGGTTGAGTGGTGTTAACCAACCGCAAATGCAACCAAAAAAAGGAAATAAAATAAAATGAGGACTATATTTTTTATATCATTCCCCTGAGTAGGAATCGAACCTATGCTAGTGTCCCTGTGCCGCGACGGCCTGAAAAAAACATAACTCCATGCATGCATAAATAATATTGTAAATTACATCATTCCAGGACCTGAATGGCTACCACGAGAACATAATTGTAGCACTCAAAACTGCGGCGGCACAACGAGCAAGTGCTGGTGCCGCGGTCGGTTCCGGTGACCTCAGAGCTTTACAAGAATACGAATACAAAAGGGAACGGGCTCCTAGTGCCGAGAAGATCCACGAAGCTGAGCTAAGGAGGCAGAGAGGTGATGAAGAGGAAGACGAGGCTCCGCCGTGTGGACCCATTAGAATCAGGAACTTGGAGGATCTGATAAGACAGTTGGAACATCACTCCAGTCGGCACATGAGCCCCTCTGGTTCTGAAGATATAAGGATGTCGGAAACAGAAGCTGACAGACACTATAGAATTGAAGGCGATGTACCACCGTGAGTTAACTTTTTATAACCATTACTAAGCAACCAAGTGCTTAAAATATTATTAGGTCACGTTGCCAAGACAACCTGTATTGTTAGTGTCCAAGGGTTTAATATATTTTACCATGTCTGCCTGCATACCAATATTTTTTTTTAAGGATTCTCTGTCATTACTTAAGTATAAGGCAAACTCAAAAGTTTTTGCTGCTGTTTTTTAATAAATTAACATTTGTATGTTGTTTGTTTTGTTTTGTTAGTTATCGTATTCTACTATTAGAACGTATATCAATTATATATGAATGTAAAAAATATTCCAGACGTTGCCGCGGCCGCCTTGGACCAGGCGAGGAAGAAGCGCGTTTTGGCTACCCACGTTTCCGCGGCCCAACACGCTTGCACGCCGCTGCGCCCGCCCTGCTCCCGCACGGCACGCTGCCCGCCCACGCGCACGCGCACGCGCACGCGCCGCTCCGCGCACCGCCCGACGACGACGCGCTGTACGAGACCGCGGATGCCGAGCGCCTGCGGGATGCTCCTGACAGTGAGAGGTAAGCCCACTACTGTCGAACCTACCCTGAAAAACTGTAAGCAGTAAACAGTAGTTTATATGTTGTAAACAGATAAACTAAAAAACTTTAAATGCGTATTGTGGGTTCAATTCCTGCTAGGGATATTTTAGATGGGGATAGCTTCACACTGTATCCCGCACATAGCAGGGTAGGCAGAGGAACCTGGGAATGCCACGTCTGGTCTAGAAATCGAGAGTGGCTATGGGAGTATCTTAGCACTAGGCTACATCTGCCCACCCCTCCTAAATGTTGGAATTGCGTGGTGATAAAAAATCATGGTATTATATTTGAAGGATATTATTCAAGTAGTTCAAAATTTATAACGCAAATAATGTATGTAGAATTTGAACCTAAAACAAATGAATTTCCTTTAAGGTCATTATTCCGTAAATAGTTAGTTTAAAGATGCACTCTTCGTATTTTTTTTTTATTATTTAAGTAACGTTTTTTTTATGATTTCTAACACGTTTAACTTGTGAATGTACGTAGAACTGTGAGCCAAACTGACACAAGTGACTGTACAATGTTCGATATCATTTTGTATTTTGTTGTTAACGTTTATTTTTACAGCTACACACAAAACAACACGCCTTCATAACCCGCTGGCGGGCTCCCAGGGTCTAACTCAATAGGCACATGTAGAATTATTCAAAATTTCAAAAACATATAATGATAAAAACATACGAGTACAAATCACAATTAGGCCTATGTTTTGTTTAATTAGTTTTATTATTAAATGTTTTATTCTATTCAATTACGTGTAGTGTCATATAAAGTCGATCCCCAAATTCCATCCACATGGTGTCACATAGTGTCAGCGCAGTCCTCAGTGGTGCGGCAGGCGCAGTAGGCAGTAGACAGTAGACTCGCGAGCCCGCCACAGCGCCACAGCGCCTCGACTCTCCGTTCCTCTTCTCTATCATTTTCTAGTGATGAATTTATTCAAGCTCAACAACAGTTAGCCCGGTGGGCGAGTGAAGAGGCAGTGCCGGCGCGCGAGTACTTCCCGTCGCCGACGTCGCCGCGCTCCCCCCGCTCCCCCCGCTCGCCGGCCGGCAGCCCCGCCGCCTTCCCCGAGTACACGCACTGACGCGCCACCGCCGACCACCGACCACCGACGGAATGTAAATACTCATCGCAAAGTTAATTTAACGATATGACTGAAATATTTATAGATTTAGCGTAAATACGAAAGGCCGCGTCGCCGCGTCCTCGGGCTTCGACGCGACTTACTTACGATTTAGATAGGCGTTTAACAAATTTTGGTAAAGAGATACACACGTCGAAGCTTTAACTGAGCGGTCGCTTGGAGACGCGCGTCCGCCTGTCCCGTGACGACGCCGGCCACCGAGCGCACGACGACCGACATATTCTAAAATAGTTACGTTAATGTGAATATAAGTTACTTCGGAATTTTATCAGATATGTATGTACGTATGTATATGTATAATTGAAACGAATTTACGCAGTGGGGGGACGGGCGCGCGCGGTGCGGACGACATAGCTTAGAGTAGTGTCGGCAGCGCCCGTCCTCGTGTGTTACAGTTTTCCGTTTATTTTATTATGACAATTTAGAAGGTTATCGTTTCTGATGTACGCTAGGCTAGGTGGCGACGCCACATATTACTAATAGGACTTAAAGTTATAATACTATAGAGATGTAATAGACCACGGCCGCCCGCTAGCGCGTCGGCGGCTGCGTTATGATAATCATTGTCTAAGTGGAGTCGTAGGTAAGGTAATCTAGGTAACTAATTACGCGTACAGGGTAGTCGTGTTTCTTACACTCTGTACTGGGCGACACTCGCGGTGCGGGGCCGGCTCGCCACTCACCACTAGGTATGTGTATCGATTGGTAGTTCTTACATGGTTCATTACTAGACTAGGCTAGGTATAAGGACGTTTAATGATTTTTTCGCACAATAACAGCATTGCTTTATATATAAGTAGAATGAAATCGATGTAAATAGTGTCTCTATACATCAGCACTAATAATCTAGTTCACACGATAAGCACTTTTATAATACGTGATATGTGTAAAAGATTGATCTGACTGCCAACTTCTGTCGATTAACGCGTACCGTAACGATCGACCGTTAAGTAATTAGCTGTAAGTGTTTACTTTGCATTTGCTTTAAAATGCGAAAGTTGTGTGATCACGACGGTGAAAGCGATGCGAATGTGTGCGTGTTCGCGGTTTGAGAGCCACGGCCGCCCTCGCCCCCGCACCGCGCACCCGCCACGCCAACGTCCAGCCTGGCGGGTGATGCAGCTGCTTTCGTCAACAACTCTACGATGATAGTGCGTATATATGTAATCAATAGTGTTGGTGAATATAATATGGGAAATAGTTTGGGTGCGTTACGCGAGTGTCGAGCCCAGGAGGCGTCGCGAGGTGCGTTACTTACTATAGCACCCGAGTGTGGTAAACGAATTACATTTTGTTTATACAAATCAAGTATCTATTATTATAAATATTTTTATGATTTTAACAATCTCTCTATTGTATAATTAAATTAAAATATTTATAAGAATTAGCATTTTTTGCAGTTACTTATTTCTTCTTAATTAAACATTAAAAATTAAATAATAAGCATTAATTTAAATATTAATTACATGAAAATCGTGAATAACATGACCATTAATTTTAAACAGATAAAAATGAAGTAACTTAAAATTGTTGATGTCATGTTATTCACTAGCAGCACTGTGTTAACCACACGCGGGTGTCACGCGCAGGCCTAATACGTCAATTGACGGCGCCGGTGTCGGCCATTGCTCACGGTAGTGCTCTGGTGATCTGCGAGCTTGTTTAATTATCTGTGACATTTGTTGTGTTTTATAATTTATCTGTGGATTTGAAATTATTTGTTTGTTACCTTTTTTTTAAATTATAAGGGTGTTGGAATATTTTTGTGATAAACATAAACCACTATCTTAAAACTCATAAAATGAGTGTTGCCAGTGTTTATTTTATTTATTTTTCTTAAATAAATTTTGTATATAAGAATTCACTTTTTTTATGCTATTTTTAAGATAAAAACCCTGGAATCATGAATAGGCTTTAAATAACTGCCAATGTACGTACGTTGTAAAATCTATGTAATGTATTTATTAAATGAGTGAACTCGCAGACATTATCACTACCGAACTACTGATTATAGTATTGTTAAAGTTAAGTAATATTATATGAAATACGAATTTTAACGAAGAAAGACGTTAACTCGTTGAGATTTTCAGTTTGTTTTTGTCCTTGTAAATATATTTGCTATATAATTTACTAAATGAATGTAACATATTATTAATGAAAGAAAATAGATGAACACAAATTTTTTCGGATGTTTTATTCTGTACCTTTATTATTAAGATACTCAGTATAATACGTACATATAATCATAACAATAATATTAAAATGTAAATTGAAGAATTTAAAACTATACAGGCTGAGAGCGTCGCGGTGCAGTGACACATACGTGTGACTGTAAACGCAACGGTTGTGGGATCCATGCCTACTTGGAAATAAAAATATTTTTATATTCTCGCTCTGGTAAGAAAGGTAAAATGATGCGTTGAATTCTGCCAGTCAGCACGCAATGTTATAAGACTATGTTCAACAAGAAAGAAAACTGAAATCGAAAATTACGTAAAATGATATATTACCTATTATTTATTATACTATAGATAAATAGATCTCTCAATTAGTAGTACTTCATCCATACCTGCTTAATCTGTTAGAGAAAATATAGTAATATTAATACTTACAGCTGGTAATACTCTAATATTTACAAATGTCATAGTTAGCACTGACGCCCCAAAATGGATAATTACGGAAAACATAATTTACTGTTTTACTCATATTGTATATAGTTCTATAGCACCTCCAATATTTTTAGCACCTGCAATATTTTTAATAGCAATGTTATTTTTGAAATACGGATACTTAGTTTAATTATACCGCAACCTTAGTGTGGAATTACTCTTATAAAATATTAA
Organism: Heliconius aoede; assembly: GCA_037355905.1. Taxonomy (NCBI): domain Eukaryota; kingdom Metazoa; phylum Arthropoda; class Insecta; order Lepidoptera; family Nymphalidae; genus Heliconius; species Heliconius aoede. The sequence continues at coordinate 282,666 of JBAIZZ010000358.1, read as the reverse complement.
ATAAATATCTTTTGTTGTCTTAAAAATTATAGTGTTCTAATAAAAAAAAAAAGGAATGTGTATATAATTTTAAATGAAACTATTTAACCGAATTAATCGTGTATATTTAGTTTTAAACATTTTTGGAAACCCGACGTTTCGAACACTTTGCAGTAGTTCGTGGTCACGGGTGCGGGAAGACATGAGTCTGACCACCAACCAAATATTTGATTCGTGATTAATCCCGTTAACTAGTTTCATTTTAAAATGTGTAATAATCGTAAAAAATCAAAGATCTTACAATATGTTTATAATCAAATAAAAAAACTATATAATAAAATATATGTATATATGTAACTATATTCCCTCTGCCTATCTTGCTGAGCAGGATACAGTATGAAGCGTGATTTTTAAAATGATGTATTTAACTACAAAATCGCCTCAGTATCGCCTTTCAGTACTTTTATTGGAATACAGATTTATCTCTGACTCGCGGGATTGAATTCTATGAATTTGCAAACTCTAAAGCTGAACTATTGAGTATATTGTCAATTCATTATCAACTCAACGAATGAATATTGAAAACTCATAGATTGTATCGAGAGATTATCAGAAGTCATATTTTATAAAAAAAGAGTGTTATTAGGAGAATAATAAGGATGTTAAATTTTAAATAACTTTTTTTTAAATAATCTTTATTTTAAGCAGCAGGATCAGTACTCTCGCTCTTACGTCGTATCAAGAATCTAGCGAAGTCATCCTTTTCGGCGTTAAACGGAGCAATTTTTTCACATTGTGCAGTTGTGGCTGCTTGCTGAATTTGATCCCCATACGCTTTAACATCATCTCTTTTCAGTTCCACCATATACTTTCTGGATTCCATGACAACTACAGCGTCATCTCGTGCCATGGACCACACGCTCGGTTTCACCCGCGGCAATATATTATGACCAACGAATACACCGTGAAATAATCCTTGAAATTGTGGCTTATGTGGATAGTGATCTAAAGCTGAGAGAGAGAGGAAATGCACTTTTCCATAATCCACTTCGATATATGTGTCACGATCTTCACGTAAAAGCAACGGAACTTCAGGGCTACCTTCAGAAATTTTAGCATCAAATTCACTTAAGACAGCCATTCCCAAATTTTGTTGGTTATCTACATTAAATTTATTCGCATCAAATGGTTTGCGATTCTCAACTTCATATAACAGTCTCATAACGTTTCTCTCGGATATATCGGTAGCTCGCTTGTAATTGACTCCGTGGGAAGATTTCAACAAATCCTTGTCTTCACAGTCAAGTCCATAAGCAATGAGAGGCGAGGTCACCAAATCTCCCAGGTAACCTCTGTGTAAGAATCTATCACCACACTTATACACTCCTGCTGCTAAAGATACATTGGGTCGGCACACTTCAGTTTCTAACCAAGTAAAAGCCACTCCATGTTCTCTGAAATGCTTATATTCCTGAAAGCATATTTGACTTGCTGCTTCCTTTAAGCGCATATGGTAGTCCCAGTCATATATTCCTACCCTGTTATCATATCTTATTCCAAGACTCTGTCGTAACCGATGATCCCACAATTCACAGGCGTTAAACTGGTTAGTATTGCCAGTTGTCCAAAAATTAAAAAGATTTTCCATATAATCACGTTCTCGATATTTCATTTGATCAACTGAAATGCAAGGGAGAAGGTAACTCATATACTCAGGGTTTGTAATCATGCTGACCAATTCACGGGCTTTTGCAATTAAATACCTTGAAGTGGGAGGACGGACCAGTAAATTTCCATACACTTCCAGAAACCGACGAGTTTTCTCCAAGAGTCCACATCTGGTTGTCTTTTCTAAAGCTAGCGATAGGAGAAGGATCTGACGTGCGACGAGTTCAGGACAACCATCAATCACAAACAAATTCATGTAACGTCTAGTATGACGATAAGCTTGAGCAAATGTCTTGATAAGATGTCTCGCATCACAGCCTCCGATGACGAGGAAATTGAGCTCATAGGCACTTTTATCTCCGTGCCGGAGGTATTCATTTTGCAGATCAAGTGCAGGAGTTATACCCCAGAACATTTTAGTTCGCAGCTTGCAAGTCAAATGAATGCAGACGTGACACCATGGATACGCAGCAACTCAGCGCGTGTTAGGGCGTTGCTATGGCAACTGTCTATAATTGATACTCGCTCAAAGCCTCTAATTAAATATAAGTGTGCCAGATACCCCGTCAAGTGGCAATAATAGTAACCAACGTGTAAACAAATATATATAAGCTTTAAATATACATTTTTTTTTATTTTCATCGTATACACTTCATTCGAATGAAATCAACGATGAATTATTTAATTTTTTATACAAGTATTACCCTGAAATAACACACAGTTTAAGTAGTTTTTTAGGGTGGCTAAAAACGACACGTCGCTTGGGGTACGCCACCCAATTTAAGGTAAAAGGTAAAAGCGCGCCGAGAACTGTATGGCCCACAAGATTCAGGCACATCTTGTTGTACGTAGCCCTGCCCCTCTCTTGGACCTCTGGGGGGAGTCGACCGTAAAAATGTCCGGTACTCGTGGGAGCAAAATGGTAACATGTTCTACAAAAAATAAAAACACAAAAAAGGTGAAAAAAGTAGAAATAAAAAAGTAAAAAAAAAATTATGTTAATCCGTTTTATATTGCAGATAAATGTATTATAATAAAAGCTAAAAAATATTTTCATGGATACATTCATGGGTGCCAATATGTATACATTGTTATATTGTCAAAATAAAGTAACTCGTAACCTGTTCATACGGTTTTTAAATACTATGCGTTCATTGTAATATAGTGGTCGCTCACTATTTTGTTAAACTTTAAGAGGTAAAATGGAAAATCCAATTCTGCATTTTCCCGTAGAAATTGGGGAGGTTCCCTCATTCGCTACTAAATATTTAACTTTAATTATTTCATATTATTCGGGGACGTAGAAAAACTGGTTAACGAACTCATTACTTACAATAATGTAAAATGTCATTTCTGTAAATAAAAGAAATTAAAATTAGGTCGGTTAATACATAGATAACAAGTAAGAAATAGAGCACTTATAAATGTTACATAAGAAATAACTTACACATTAATATTTTCATACATATAAAGATTATATTAATAGTCTATTTATTCCTGATACATATAAAATACAAGTTTATAATTTTATATTAACGAAATCGCGAATAAAGAAAATTCTAATATTACACTATAAATTTCCAATAACAATCGCTAGCATCGGTGGTTCAGTGGTAGAATGCTCGCCTGCCACGCGGGCGGCCCGGGTTCGATTCCCGGCCGATGCATACGGTTAACCGACTGGACGTAACTTTTGGTATTCATTTATTATTTATTTGAATTTTTAGTATTGATTTTGATTTTTTTTATATTCCAATCTTTAAATAAATATAGATTTCTGCACACAGTCAAATAATTTAAAATAGCGCCCTCATCATTTAAGCCACTAGAAGTCGAAAGCAGTTAATATTAACTAACCCACTGATTTTAAACGTTACACCAAACTAATATAATTATGACACACAACGAAAAGTAGAATTATGTATAAGTTCATCGGCCTTTAGCAGATTCAAATCCGGCCGATACAAATACTTTTTTTATTTTAAAAGGTACATGTTTTTAATGCGATATGAATAGAGGAAGTGTTTATTTACTCCATCCCCCACTTTCCCCTTGAATTCGAGAAATTTGTATTTTGGAAATTTACGGAGTGATAGGAACGCCGGCCGATAGAGGCCGTTGCGGCGCAGGGGTACAAGCGTACGGCTGTAACTGCGACTGCGCGGCGATTGTGGGATCACTATGATAACGAGAAAAAGTATAACAATTAAATAATAGTAAAAGATAGTAGTCAATATAATAAACTATAACTTAAAGATGGCTATCTCTCATAGCGTGGCACAGACCACCAGTGGCAATGGTGCCTTTGAAAAGTGCGCCGTTGAGTTCCGCCACTTCTGAAAAAGACCCACTTTTAAGTTAGTGAGTACGCATACTGTCTTAACTACATATAAGACTAATAGTATGACGTAGGCCTAGAGGCCCTGGGATCTTGGGCTATAAATAAATTATATAATAAAAATAATATTAATAAGTCGTTAACGTTACAAATTATTAGTGAATATTCTCTAAATTTGCTTATATTAACAGCTTCCGATATGGTCTAGTGGCTAGGATACCTGGCTCTCACCCAGGAGGCTCGGGTTCGATTCCCGGTATCGGAATTGAATTTTTATTTATTCTAATTTTTTATGTTTTAGTACTGTTTAGATGATTAAAATGAATATTAAATTCGGGTTGTCTTATAAAATTATTGTAATAGAATATTTATTTTTTATTTCGCGCTATATACTGCATATAGCAAGGTAGGCTGGGTGGACAAGTAAGCTACAAGTAAATACATGCTTACTTATAAACAAATAAATGCTGTCCTACAAGTAAATACACGCTTACTTAAAAACAAATATAATTAATTCAATTATTGTGTCGCTACAACAAAAACAAAATCTATAACGCATAACAACAGCAATACTGATTACACCATAAAAATTTTGGACCTTGTATAATATTTTTTAACATAAAAATATATATCTGCCTTGTGGAAAGAAATAAAAACACAAATTTACATTTCTATTTTAATTATTTATTACTTAAATAATTACAATAATAACATAAATGCCTCAATTATCTACAGACTAAAAATAGATTTGTTCTATACCATGTATATTGTTATACATATCTCATTTGGTGCAACAAGGGCGTAATTGCAGTTAAAAAAACACTATTTAAATAAGGCAATGTATGCAGAACGATTATTTACACACTGATTCCGTCCACTGCGAATGCATATTTGAAAATTAATTAATTAAGAAATTGATAAGAGAATAATTAATTAAATAAACAAGAAGAAGATACCAAAGTGTATTTTGCCGTAATCAAATTAAATAATATTTAAACTAATTCAGTTATTATTTATCTGTACAAATCAATATTATATATTTGGTCATAGCAATTAACTTAATTCTTGAAGCAATAATAATGAAAGCAATTTCAATATACGTATTCTGTATCTCTATGTATTATATGATTATTTATATTGTAGGTTCACACTGTAACCCGCACATAGCACAGAAGGCAGAGGCGAGTAGAGTTGTAATACTAGTAAATAATCTTGTTGTGTATAGATTTGTCTGTATAGCAGGACAGGCACTAGCTAGAGACTCCAGTGCCAAGACACTCCGTCCTCTGTTGGACGGAGTCACCACCCGAATTCGAAACATTACATTATGTGGCGGCGCTTAACGCTGCGTTGATTTATATTACAGATGGAATGTTGAATTCTACAATGCTAAAAGTTGAGAAACTAATCTCAAGAAGTAAATCCCATATACATTTTCTTAAATGTATTTATAAATTAGGTACAGGTACTTATGATAAATATATAGAATATACTTCTCTTCTCCATACAAAGTTGAGGCTAAACATTGAATCCACTATAGACATAGTCTATAATAACATTTAAAAATTATCTTTTATCCAATTATTTCTATTTTTTTTATCTACTCTAAGTAGGTCATATACTTAAAATTTACTGCAAATACATATTTAACTGTTGCTGGAAATAAAGCCTCATATTTTTAAGACACTAAAGTTTATTTAATTGATTAAATAAATTTTAATACTTATATTTGTTAATTATGCGAATACAAGCTGCTTGTGGCTAGGGATTTCGTAAGATAAATTTATTACATCATTATGATCCTTTCAAAGACATATCTCAAAATATATGTGAAAAGAACAAAATATAAAATTAAAACAATATAAGTAAACATTTCTTCCACGTAAACATGGCGCTAAAAATCTTTTTCAAATCACAGTAATTGCTCATAAAAGATATAGATATTTAAAAAATTATTTTTTATTTGATAAATGGCGACATTCAGTAAGTTTCGATTATTGGATTGGAAAGCCAATTGAAATAAAATCATAGTTATTTGAGAGTAAAAAATATAAAAAACAAAAGTTGTTGAAACAACAAAACTGAGTGAATTTAGATGAAATACATAGCATATATTATATCAAAATAAAATAAAGCGGGCGAGCTGTATGTGTCGCTAGTGTATTACACATATATATGTGTATATGTATATATATACATATACATGTATATAAAAAAACCTTTTTAATTAAATATATATAGTTCATTAGTCTAAATTGTCCAACCAATAATAAAACCGTGCTGATCATCGATCTATTTTAAATATAATGTGATGAACATCCTTAAATTTGAAAATAGAAGTGAAGGAGATCAAAAAAAAATCGTACATATTAGGTTTGTAACTTTAAAGCTTAGAGGTTTATATGGTTAAACAATTTATTACAAATTGTAATAACAAAATCTACAAATTACAAAATATAAATATTTCTCAAGTATATGTTAAACTTTTGTCAAGAAAACCTCGAATCATCCTGATTCAAAGACTTTGGTTTGGAAGCTTTAGCTTCCGTCGTCACGTTTGGAGTAGCCCCCCTCCATACTGTACTTCTATTCGAGTAAGTAGATGATGTTACAGGAACTTTTCGCGTCTGCTTTATCTTTAGTTTATTCAACCACAAGTCCCTAGTTTTTTTATTGCCAACGACAAAAAATATAAATAAAATGAATCCCTGATATGTAGCTGTAAGAGTAAATAAGTATGCGGCGACGATATTAAATGCAAAGAGACCAAAAACCCAGGGCAAACCGAACAGAAATACTAGCAAGCAACTTACTGACGCGCACCTGAACGCCTCGTTCGTATCTCCATGCCTCTGTATCCTGCTCGATGCAAACACAGATCGAACTATTAAGCCAAATAGTGTCCAGTTCACAAATAGAATAAGTGCAATCGGCAAGTAAACAGACAACCAAAGTGCTAAACCTGATGGGTAACAGAATGAACCACTTGGGGTTTTATCTACAAAACGTCCCGAGTAAGAATGAGGGGCGATAGATAATAGGACCCCGATAACCGCAAAAGGAGCACCCCAAGAAAAGGCCGAAGCCCTAAGGAGTTTATGAGAAGCATCCCTTGTGAATACTAGGACCAGCCTTCTATAAGATAATACGGCGGCGACCAACATCCAACAAAATGATGACAGCACTGAATAATGCAGAACGATACCAAATAGCATACAAAATACGTTATAATGATCGAACTTAGCGAAAATTATAATTAGGAAACTAAGAGCTAATATGAATATGGATATACAGAGCTGAAACCAGATCTTGTTGCTAAACTCTCGTCTCCAAGACCTAAATAAAGCGGATGTGATAGCTACCACAATCACGCCAAAAATTGATAAAGCACAACCGATAATGGTTAACATTTCTAGAGCATTCTCGTTCGCTTCCGAGAAGACCGATCGAGGAAATAAGACTTCTGCAAAGTGAGTGAGATGTGTGCATCTGCAGATGTCCAGTTTACCTGGTTCTGATATTATTAGTCGACAACCTTCCTGCGACCAGAACCCACTACCATCGTCGAGGAATTCCCAGTAAGCGCATGTTCTGGAGATATTTCGCTCGGGGTCTGGAGATAAAGGGCTCAAATGTATGTCGATAACCTGAAATTATAAATAAAATATCTATATCAAAATTTGATAACAATTTTTAAAAAATATATGTTTATCACATTAGACCGATTAGAATTTATATTAAATATATTTAAATATATTATTATTTATTATTAATTTGTTTATATATTTGGTTATTATTAATTTGTACTTATTACTGTGCAGTTTAAAGTTATTAGCCAATTATAATTAAAATATTAACAAAATAAAATAAAAAAATAAACAATATTTAAAATAAATTACTTCTCCATTATCGAATTGCGTAACGTTTCCAACTTTAACGCTCAGCACTCTACTGTTGACAGCAAAGAGTCCTTCAGAAGACTGGAAGGCTCTGTCGTTTCTGAAAACGACAAAGCTCAGGCGTTGTGAAGTATCGAACACAGATTTTGGCAAATTAACCACCAGCTCATTTGTATCTGCCATCAACTCTGTGTTGTTAGGTTCACCTGAAAAACGGTTCAAAAACTTATTTTTAAGAATGTATATAATAAATAATATATATATTTATATATATGATTATATATATAATCAATAATCAGCGAAAATTTGAGTACTAAATAGCTGCTCTATTTAGTACTCAACTTAGTGTTTTTCAGGTTTATTTCTATTTCTGCATAAGTAATATAGAACCTAGTGTCAAAATATTCATTTTATTCAAGGATAAACGATGATTTAACCAAAATAAAATGAATACGGATAATATTAAAAAAACATAACTTAAAAATAAATATTACCAAATAGCATATCAAAGGTGCCATTAGTGAATAAGTCATTCTCCCTGGTACCGATCTTCAAGCCTCGCACCGGGTTCTCTGGCCCTGCATCAGTCATCCCCAGGGCGATGTTAGATCTTACAACAAAGGCACTACGTGAACCATTTAGTTCTATCGCAGAACCTAGTTTTTCCAACAAATGTAGGAACTTGCCAGGAATTTGGAGGGTATCTGGAACGTCTAGGATATTGTCCACCTGTTGTCATTTTGTATAAAAGTCAGTAAGTGTGTAATAAAAATATTTCTACCTATTCAACTAAGATTAACTCTAAGGAGTTAGCTTTCGTTCAAAAAGACTAATAAGATTAAAAATGCCAATTATTTTCCTACACTTAGATACAATAAGTAAATAATAATTTGCAAAATCAGGCATTATTATATATGATTGTAACATGACGGTTGTGGGTTCGATCCCCACTAATATTTAATCTGGGTAAATGAATTATTATTTATTAATATTTTAATTTCTTAACGAGTATCTTAACACTGGATTCCCTTTGCCTACCCTACTGTATACAGCACTATATACTGCGGGATACAGCGTGAAACTAAAAGAAATGTTTTAGCGAAGATGGTATCCAAAACCCAATGAGAAGTGGATGTATCATAGGGGGTAAAAATTCTCCCACGGTTTTCCTAAGATATTTAAAACGGAGAAAGAGAATATGCTAGTATTTCATCAATAAAAAAATATTATAGTACGTCATAATCATAGACATTGTGTCATTTCATCATTTTGAACTTTTATTAATTAAATGAAGTGTGACAAAACGTAAGCGTACGTAACTTTTGTGTTTTACCCGATCAAAATCAGTTTATATAATAACTTTTGTATATTTACTTTATTTTATAGAAAATAATAAGCAATTTTAACAATCATATAATCATAGCAATATAAAAAATAACGCTTATAATTTAATTCATTATATTTATTATATTATTTAAATTTATTATATTTATGTATATAATTAAAGATATTATATTTAGAGGTACCTGATCAAACATTGGATTTATATCTTCCACCGTGACTGTGGAACCGTTGTTGAGGAGCTGATCGAGTTCTTCCATCACTTCTCTTAACTTTTCTTCAGGCTGTGGATATAATTTTCAAAATTTATGTATATTTTAAGTATTATGAATCTGCTAATCATATAATCCGCTTCACGCTGTATCCCGTACACAACCGGGTAGGCAGAGTTAACTTAGTGTTCAGATATTCCCCATTCCTCAATTCCCGCCGAATTCTGGAGGCATTGCGTGTTAAGTGGCGGAACTCAACGCCGAACTTTGCCTCGACATAAGAGCGAAGAAATTAAAAAATTAATGTGAATAAAAATGAATCTGTTGCTTTGATATAATTTTAATAAGAAGTATGTATATGAAATTAATGTTACCTAACAATCCAACGAATCGTTGGTAAGTTAGTGGACTTAAAAGCTCTTACCGGTCTTGTTATAGGTGTTGTAGTAGTCGACTGAATGGGATTGACAGTCGTTTCTGTAGTTAATTCATATTCTAGCGTAGTCGACTCAGTGGTCGATGCGTACTCAGGTGGAGTACATGTGATGTTCATAGGTTTCTTCTTAGTTGTCATCTCTACAGTAGTTATGGTGACTTCTTCTGAACTATCAGCTATGTTAACTTCAGTCTCTTCTGTGCTATCTGATGTTGATGCCTATGATGTTGTTATTATTTGTGTTAATATGTTATTCACGTGCAATGATTGTTAATATGTAGTTAATAATTCGAAAGCAATCTTAAGATTTAATTTGTCAATCACATGTGAGTACAATGTTGTTAATATTCATGATAACTTCAAGTTAAATTAAAACACTTACTTCATATGATATTGTGGGCATAGCATCATCAAAATCATCAGCTCTATTGAACATCTTGTTTAACGGTTGAGTACAGTTACTTGATACTGTTGTAACCCATTGTACTCCCTCGTTAAAATCACCGACGCAAGTGTGGGCTCGACACTCGGCTGATGTTATAGATTCACCTTAAATTTACAATTAAAATTAAAATTGCTTTTTAAAAAAAGAAAATACCTAAACTATAATAGGTCAGGCAAAAGATCAAAGATGATATTTAATTATTCAATTACTGTAAGAAAAGAAGCAACGACAAGCAGATAGATCTTTTCAACTGATACCTTACCCAAATGCAATTGTGGAATTGTATCGAAGGATTTACAATAAAATACTGGCTTCATCGAGATGATCTCCATGTGCTCCCAATTCGCAGGACTCACGGGATTTACATACGGACGCAATTTAATGTGAAATAATAAAGACCGCCTGTCCATATACAACCTCTTCAATTTGACTTCTACTATTTCTAGGTGCTTTCTGTCTATATTAGGATTAGTATTTATAAATTCCTTCAGCATATCCTCTGTTACATTGAAAGGTACATCTCCAATAATACTCTCATACTGATTCCTATAAATAATGTAATCTCTCAACTTCAGTTTCCAAATAGGCAACAGCGTCGCTATTTCATTCAATTTATAAAGTTCATTATGTTTTATTTTCGCCGCGTAAGTGTTCACCACAGATTTTTTCTCTCTTATGAATAATATTTTTTTTGTTTCACACACTTTATATTTTTTGACTTTTATATGTGTACACCAGTAATAGCCATTTTGTTTTGGCTTGAGAATAAAGTTTTTATCGTCGATTTTGCTTATGCTTGTTTTAACTGGGTAACGGTTTACTGAATCTGTGAAACAGTAAATATCTTCTTCATCCATTGATTCGTCAACTGTTAGTGTCAGTTTATTTTCGCTGAAATAATAATAATACTTACTTTTACATTTATTCAATATTTTATGACAGAATAACGTATTAAGTTTATGAATGAAGCGAACGATAAGGCTGATTAAGATAAAATAAAAATAATTATGACATATATTTACTTACACATCTATACTTAACTGCATAGTGATATTCTTCAATGGAACTGGTTTCTCACATATGACATCGTAAAAGATAAATGAACTGTTAACTAGATCCCAAGCATTGTTTTGTATGGAACCCAGCAATGTATCCTCACCGTGAATCTCGTCTCGGAAATTCCACTTTTCAAAAGGTATCTGAGAAAAAGAATTATTTTTTATCTTCATTCATCTCCTACTTAAAAATGCTGGGCAGTTAGTTACCCCTTCACATTGGCTTCTGTGGGAAAAGTAAAGAAAAAAACCAAACAAAGTGTCCTAAAAACACTAAGTTATTGATTTCTTTGAGGATATTTTTTTTGTTTTTACTATTCAACATTTATACGTAGCTTAAAGTTGCCAGACTTGTTTAGTCCAGAAAATTTTTTAAAGTATTTTAGGCAATAAATCCTTTTTCTAATATTAAATGATACCTCGATCCCTCGAATAATTTTAATTTAACATGAATAGAATAGATGTAGCATTCAGTAAATATAAAATGTAATTAAATTGGATCTCCTGTCAGATGATAAATACAAAAGATACAAAAAGATGTAAGATTCCTTTGATCTCTATTTGCCGTTCAGGAATAAGAGTTCTGATGTTGCATGTTCAAGTGCCAAACCACACGTTATTTAGTCAGTAGGGAAATTTAATATCACAACTCACCTCTGACTTGTCGTCCGTCGTATCGTACCTTAACACAGAGTAATCTGAGCTCATTGTGATACCAAATGGGTATATATGACTAACACCAGATTTTCGAAATTTCTTATGGTTAACATAAGGCCATCCACGATTGAGTAAGGAACCACCTTTCTTCAAGCATAGATCCTGGGCTTGATTCCACGTGGCTCTCACAGTACCACCTCCTACGCCAGACAGAAGAGATAAGCATGTTGATTCAGGACTATAAAATCTTACAGCATCTTTTAAATCGTTACATTTACTGCTGGAGAGATCATTACTACTGTAAGGTTTAATCACGCAAATACTGAAATACATCTCGTTGCACTTGACAGCAGTGTAATTACTCAAGGGATCCATTACAAGACACAATTCTTCTTCTAAATCTAGCGTTGGATCCATGGTTACTGCGTATTCAGAATCTAATTTTTCGCCAATATTCTTAGTATACGACCAATCAACATATATTCCACCAGGATGCATCGACTTGTACTCAGTCCAAACAGCTTGTTCGAGGTTAAAGTTTTTAACTTCATGGTATAGCTTTGACGAGTACAAATTTCCGGCGCAGTCTTTGTATTTATCTGCAAAGGTCTCTGGGCCCTTGGGACGGAAACAGAGGGGACCATCATCTTTTCTCTGGACAGGTTCGAAACCGATGGGACATATCGACTCGTACGTTAAACTTTTCGTTTGTATATCCGTCCATGACAAAATTAATAGAGTCGCCTTCAAAACTTGGTAAAATTGGCTATTCATCTGAAAATAAAAATATGTTATTACAACTTTTGTGAATATCGTAAATATTTGAAAATGTCTCTAAATATATAAAACAAGAGTGAGTGATAAGGTAGGCAGAGGGAGACTCCAGTTGACCTTTCAGAAAATAGTTTCGATAAAATTGGAGGAAGTATGTAAAGTATGAAGACCTATATGGTTATGTTAATGGTTAGTTCATCCTCGAGTGACTAGGGACCCTCATTTCTTCAAGCAAAGATTCTAGGTATCCATGTTTAAATAGTATGATGAGACAGTAGCTTTAAGTTTGGCGCTCCGAGTTTTCCGCTAAATGTAAAGCTCAAAATCAAAATAAATAACATATATGCTGCGAAAAAAAAATAATATATTACTTATTTTGCTATTTACATAAAAAAGAACTGCGTCAATTTAAACATGATATAACAGTTTAATATGTAATCAGATAAGATAAATTGTCGCTGTCCCTTAGAGATGTGTTACATTTGCCTATAATTAGTTATTTTTGAAAACAGGAACTTTATATATAGCTCTGATTCCAGAACAAAAAAGTGTAGTGGCTTACCATAGTTATGGGTGGCAAATGTGCTTATCGTAATTATGACTGGTTCTTTAACTTCTTATTCACAAGGTACAGGAGATATGGAATGTTTCTTATAAAAGATCAGGACTATTTGCTTCGTGTTTTAGAATGAAAAATATTTTTAAGAATATAAATGAGGCCACCGTAGTGCAGTGGTACAGTGTATTGTAACGGTTGGGAGTTTGATTCGCTCAAAATTGGACGAAAAGTAGAGACTTGACTAGCAGTAAATTAAAGTTATATACATTTACATTTTTTTTTATCATTTTATATATTTTTTGTAAGTCAGCCGTAGATGGCTGGGATTAAAAACATTCAAAAAAGTACACTTATGTAATAGATATTTGTTTGTAGTACTAAAACTCTCTTAAAATAATTCAACCTATTCACAAAAAAACATACGGCCCGCCGATATTTTTTTACGTTCCAAGCAATAAGGTATAATATATTTCAGTAAAACTATGAAATTAAGATACAAAATTTCTACATATAAAATATGCACATGTAAAATATACATGTCATGAGAGGCACAAACAAGAATATCGCGTATATGGTATTATAACAATATCAGATAGTAATCCACTTGACGTTATTACCGATACACTAGCATTAGCGGCCCTGATTGCGAGCGATGTCTCATGGCGAAACCATGTGTTATACAATTAGATAAAAGGGCTGTCGTGGCACAGTGTCACAGGACACTGTAACACAATGGTCGTAGATTCGATTCCCACTCGAAGGGTGTATCAAATTATTTATTTATTTTCATTTTATCGTTTTTACACTTGGGTTAAATATAACTGCAAATATTTATTGTGCTGAATAGTTAAATTTGTTAGAAATAAGCTCTATTATGGTAGATGTAAAGATAATTTCTATATAACATGCAGCTATTACTTAATACGGTGAAAGTAAGAAAAATGTGATGTACAAGACACGCTATATACACTACAGTACACATCCAAGAAGTTTATTTGTTTGCAAAGACAAATAATGATTTGCCCGACTGTGTTCACCATAATTTTGCACTTGAAAGAACACTTATTATTACATAATTGTATAACGCCGCTTCCCACTTTCCATACGAAAGCTTTGCTTCGAAACAACTGAAAATATTTTTTCAATTTTTAAAGTGTTACACTTGGGACACAAAAATACTTATTTAGAAAACGATTATAAGATATTTGAACATAACGGAATAGGAACCTGCACTCTCCGAAACATTCGAATGTGAAATTAAGATAAATATAGTTAAATAAGATTGAATCCAGCTTCCTTTAACTTACACTTAGGTCTGAAAATGAACGTGACAATGAATGACGCTTTGTCGTGACGACAGTCGGCGTTCATTGATTTGTAAATAAATATAAAATATATATTATTTAATACTGTTAATATAATGAATTATATAATTTTTTTATATAAATATTATAGAACGCCGGTCGTGGTGCGGCGCGGCCACAAAGTGTGACTGTGAACGCTACTTATTTTGAGTTCGATCCCCACTTGAGGACTTGGACATATAATTATTATTTTTGTAATTTCTTCGCTCTGGTGTGGATGGAGGCAAGGCGCGGCGTTGAGTTCAACCACTAAGTACGCAATGCCTCCAAGATTCACAGAAAGTGTTGAACGGAATGTCTTAACACTAGGTTCACTCTGTCTACCCTGCTATGTGCGGGATACAGCGTCATTATGATTGCCTATTTGTATGTGTCTGTAAGTTCTGTTCTTGAGTAGACGGTCTATACTACACATAATACGACTCGCCTTGGTTAAAAGTGAAATTGAGTGCAGCTGACATTTAACATATCGTGTAGGTGCACTTTATCATTACTATTGTAATGATTCATATGTCGACATCGCGTTTTGTATGGATAATGAAAAGATTTATAATATATTAGCGGCCTGCGGTTGTGCTCGATTGTAGATCCCTTTATGAGTGACACTTCTGACATTTATATGTCACTTAAAGGTGTTTGCTGGATAAAGAATATTTTTATTTATACTACACTTTTATTTACTAAATAATTTTTATTTCCTTGGTCTAATTAAAGGAATAACATCGTTAAGTTCCACCACACAACAGACAATATATTTTACGAAGGCAGAAAAGAGAGTTAGGAAGTGTCTTCAGGCTGGAGAAACTAGCTTCTTCAACTTGAAGACACTAGTGAGACACCAGTGAGAGAGAAACTCACCAGTTTCTTCGGCCAGACTATAGAGATCACGGTGTTAAGTGCCGCCACATAACACACAATATCTTTAACAGAAGATAAAAGTGTTTTGACATCAGGATCTCTCTATTTACAATAACTAGATATCATCAATAGTATAATACTATTTTATAATATTTTTTTCAATTTCCTCCAAGATGAGGCAAAAAAGTAAACAATTCAGTTAAAGCAACGAAATGTGAAAAAATAATTTTAAAAAAAACAATCACCTTGTATTCAAGTACGATCGTCACGCTCGCAGGCTGTCATCTTACGTTCCTATCTCGATAGACTTTCACGCTGTTATATTGTATTGCTTATATGGCACCTGGAAAAGAAAAATATTGTGAGAAATTATTTAAATGTACAAATCTACCAGTAACATTGCATATAGTACATATTTGAAATTATTTTCATTGTCCTCGCTCTAATAGATATGCGCGGCGTTAAGTCCCGCCCCTTAACATGCAACGAATATTATAATAGATGAAAAGTGGAGAGCGCACTGTCATAACACAATTATAGAAGAGGCAAGTTATTGCCTCTGCTAATCCTGCTATACGGGAAAAAGCGTGATAGAATTATTTATACTATTTACTTATAATACCAAAGTTTTCTTAGCAACACAACACAAAAATAAACTAACATAAACAATTCAGGCCTTCCCGCAGAACCTTGACAAAATGTACGGGCAAGTATCGCGTGGTCATCAAGAATTAGTCAACAAAGTGATCTAATTTTTTATACATTAAAAGCCTATTGGGATCAATATTTATGAGCATTCGCAGTTGATTCATGTGATTTCTAATCGCCAGATAGATTATCTAGAAATACTAGGAAATTATGTAATATTTACTGTAATAACTACTAATGACATGATTTTTATGAAGAGGAAATGATAATTTTTATGAAGGTTTATATATAAAACCTACTGCATATCGGTAATTCTGTCGCAGAAATGCATCATATTGGCACAAAAAAACGCAAAAACAACCGCCCTTTTACAACACATTAATATAATGTTGTCACATAAAATATAAGTCGTATAAATATATAAATATAAATATCACATCTCAAACTAATGATCGTAGAATCTGGAACTTTTACTAACGTTTTAATTTATTTGTATAATATAAATAAGCGCTGAGAAAGGAATTTCAGAAAAACCAAAATCGCCAACGAACTAAAATAGGGATTAAAAGTTTGTATCAAATATTGTAGTTTGTGACTGAAACGTTCTTTATTCAAAAAGGAGGAATTAGTAAATTATTTTCATTTCTTCTTTTTGGAAAGAACAAAAAGAGTGACACTCCGGCACTATGTGCAATGACACTATATAGATGATATATTATATAGAATAGAGCACGAGGTGAAAAAATTATTGTTTTTACCTACTTATGTATGATACAGTGTAAATCTAAATACGTAAATAGCATAACTAACACTAAAAGCTATCCCGTCAGAAAAAAATAGGAAAAAATTTAAAAACTGAAAGCCGCGAGCGGATAGCTAGTAGTCTAATCTTACAGATAAGTACGTAATCTTCCTATATGACCTGATCACAAGGGGGCGTAACGGCTGGGCGTAGCTCAATACCGTCCAAATAACGAATTTTATGGTTTTATCAATGGTATACTGTGAATTGACTCCTCTAATTTGGATATTTTCCTCCACTTTATTTTTATGTAACGCTTATTTTGTGTAAAAATTGGGTTAATTTTTTTTCTATAAGTGTATTAATAGAAAAATACATCGTGTTAGTACGTAGATCGTGATGGATGTAAGTTCGTTTCTCAGTAAGCAATGAAAAATAATCTTAATAAAAAAAATATTAAAAATAAAAAAATATATTCTATATGCCAAGTTAAAGTATTTGAATTCCAAATTCGACCAGTCAAAAGCAAGTCATGATATGAATATGCTTGTGTTATCATTAAATGCGTTGATCAAATATCTAAGCGTTACTATACTCCATCTTATTTGTTCTAGATACGGAGATGATTCATTTCCACGCAAAGTACAACTGTTGATAAGATATTATAGATTTTAAATAAGATATAATATAATTTTCCACATTCTAGTTTTAATCCAAAAACTTTTAGAAGTAAAGAAAGAAATGATCACCAATTCTAGATATCCTTGTCGAAAGTAATTTAAGAAAACCAAATTAAATATACAGAGAAAATATACTGTAGAAGCCAAATTATTAGGTATTTGCCTTGGAAAAGAAATAAAGGTTCTATATTAATTCTGAGGTTTTTATTTCGCAACACTCAATATTATATTAAATTTCTGTTAATAATATAATATATAACAATATATATAATATGAAAATATATAACAATATAATATATAACAATATATATAATATATATAATATGAAAAATATTACTTTACTACTATACTTTATAATAATTACGTAGCATTCCATATATTTACAAGTACCCTCGAAGTATGTGAAAATATAAGGAATGCTTCACATTCGCATGTATTTTATTTGACCTATTGGTGAATTGTAACGATATTTATTATTTTTAATATTTTCTTGAAAATGTCGTATATTTATAGTAAATTAGTGAGGATAAAAATATACATATTATATATTATACAATGTACACTTTTATAAGAAATGGTTTGGTATTTATTATTAGGTTCAATGAGGTTGACCATGGCGCAGTATGAAAGTTTCTAATAGTAAGTACGATAGTTGGTGGATTCGATTCCCACTTAAGAAAATTATTTTCTTTAAATTATTACTATATTCTAACGCTACTGAACAATAGGAGTTATTATTATTTGTTAATATTTTCATATTCTTAATTTTTTTAATATCTCTTTCATTTAAAGTGGTGATGATGAAAACACCCTGTATACACTATGCATATTATATAGATATTATAAGCGGGCAAAACCGAGAGTAGAACCAGTCCATCTATATTCGTAAGATACCAGCGGCATTGAATTAGAGTTACTTATGTAGCTATTGACCCCGGTTGACACGGAACAGAGAGTAATTGTGGTAGCCTGAGTAATGTTAATGTCAGTAATAATTATCCCAATTATCAAGGAAACAATTTTCATGTTGTCAGATACTTAATTTATTTTTGGACTGTAAGTTCCCAAACTTGATGAGGTATCCCGCACGCTGCAGGGTAGTAGGCAGGGGGAACCTATTATTAAGACACTCCATTTCCCCATTTTCCGCCAAATTCTGGAATTCTGGCATTGTGTGTTGAGTGGCAGAACTGCGAAGATATGAAAATATAAACTTAAGTAAATATTTCATTTCCTCGAGTGGGGATCAAACCCACTACCAGTCGCGATTACAGTCACACTTTGTGCACCTGCGCCAAGACTTGTCTCATCTTGTATAAGGTATCATTGACATATGTCAAGTATTTAAAAAATAAAGAACTTGGACAGAAGAGGCAAGCGTCAAACAAATATTTAAAGGAATCCCTTTACACTACACTTGAATGAATCCGTCGCTAAATTATATACTCGTATGTCAATGCTATTAAAAACATGTAAGATACAAAATATTTTTATCGTTTTTATTAGATGCCTCACACATATTTATTAGAAGACGCTATAACAGCGCAGTAAACAAGTTTGGCGAGCTATATTGGTAGGTTAGGTATACCTAACATGATCAGACGTCCTATTTAGAACGGGACTGTCCCGTTTTTGGCTTGTGCGTGACGTCCCAAAACATGGCACCGTGACATTTGTATGTCCCGGTACCATGTTCAACGGTCTGTTCGAAATAAGTCACTTTAGGATTAAGGATTTTGTCGGCCGAATTATGTTTCACGAATAAAAAAAGAAAAAGAGGAAAGCATAGGTCGAGTTG
The DNA here is from genome assembly GCA_037355905.1 of Heliconius aoede. Lineage (NCBI taxonomy): Eukaryota > Metazoa > Arthropoda > Insecta > Lepidoptera > Nymphalidae > Heliconius > Heliconius aoede. The sequence continues at coordinate 263,213 of JBAIZZ010000358.1, read as the reverse complement.
CAGACACGACCGGATTAATACCACCCCCGGCATTTAAAACCGGCGTGAAGTAGTGGCTCTTGCCACTGCGTTTCGCATTAGGTAATGCCGGACCCCGGCGCCCAACATCCTCCACCTTAAAGGCCGGCAACGCACCTGTAGCTCGTCTGGTGTTGCATGGGGTCGTGGGCGGCGGTGATCACTTACCATCAGGTGACCGGAACGCTCGTTTGCCTTGTCCTCTCCCATAAAAAAAACTTATAAGCGTGGACACATACAACTCATACGGACGCAAATCGTTAAAAATATTGAACCGTATCTCGAAAATATTTAACCGATTTTAATGGAACTTAGATTGTTCTATAAATTGGAATACGGATTTTATACTGTCCGAGAAATTTACTGACTAATATATAATGTGCTTCGAAACCTATATAGATAAATATATAATATACTTAAATACAAACCAATTCCATACATAATATGTCGGATAAATAGCTAAATTTTTCGAATTCGATAAAAAATTAAAATCTCCCAACTTGTAACTTGTAATAAGAGACTATAAAGTCGGCTAATGAAAATTCTTTCGTTTACCAGTAATATGTTCGATGTAGTCATTGAACGTTTTATAGTTTTTCTTCCATAAACCAGATCTAACACAATGAGATCATTTTTATTTGTTAATTTTTTCATCGATTTTATACATATGACGTGGTTTGAAAGAAATTTTTAAAGTTTTTTCGTTTTTTTTTTCCATCTTCACGTTGTATCAGAGGGAATCCGGGAAGTTAAGTCATTCCGTTTCCATTAAGACACTTCCATTTCCCATTTCCCGCTAAATTCTGGAGACATTGTTGAGTGGCGGAACTCAAAGTTACAGTTTTGTCGCTACCAAAGCGAGGAAATAAAAACTATTAAATATTTCATTTCGGAGAGGGAATCGAAATCACAACCGTCGTCCTCAACTGCAGATCCATACGTAAGCAAATCATTAAAGAAAGATGAAAAAAAGACATTCCTATGTAAATATATGACAATATCTTCTATAGAAGATTCTAAAGAAAGTACATATCGTGTGAAACACGCGTGACTGAGCATTGAGAAAAACTCAGGTAAAAAAATACTAGTATTTGTACAACGCATCGTCACTTGCAACACAAAGTCGTTTGAGGTTCATCGGTGTTTTTTTTCCGTTAATATAGTTTTCGTTGTATTACAGATTGATTTTTCCGGTTTCACAATAAAAACTACAACATTATTAATGAGTGGGATATTTATTCTAATTGTAAACGCGGCAAAAAAAATATATGGATATTAATCCACCATGGAACGTCTCAGAAAGTAGAGATACTAACTAAACCTAAGTATTTATTTATACACATTTAATACAAAATTATATTAACATAATATTATGCTTAAGAGAATGCGCGTACGTACGATTTACACAAACAAACTGACAGAGATATCATAATAATTTGTTGATAGCTTATTTTAATGAGAATCTAACAATAGAATAGCATTATAAGATTGTTGTCATAAGTAGTTTGCTCATTGTAATTTGATAAATAAAATCCTTGTTGATATTTGTTCAGTAGCCTGATCTGGCATGGCATTTGGGATTCCAAGCTTTTAAGATAGCGGTACCCCATAAAATAATTCATTCACAAATCAAATTCACTGTTAATTGATATCTGAACTAAAACGATCTTATATTATTATAAACTAAAGTATACAATTTACCTATGGTATCATGTAACAGTATAATAATTAATTACATGAACCCTTGGGTCTCATTCCTGTGGAACCCTAGACGTTTGATTTGATTGAACCCACCATCATCCTTAGGCGGTATCCAAGACTATTTGGTTTGCGAATTATCATCATGCTGGAATAATATGAATGTAATATAAATATTTAAATTTATATTTATTGTGACAGTAATTATAAAGGAGGATAATTAATATTAATTTTACGAGACTCGGTCGCGACTGTCGACTTGTACCTGTCTTAGGTTAACCGTTTACTGTAACACTTAAGTAATTTTAGATAATAACTAATATTAAGTATTTATTTTATACATTTTCTGAATGAGAGGTTAAGTGAATTGACAATTATAATGTCGGTCAAACGGTTTTTCCTTGACGTAAAAAACATCCGTTTCCGGGTCGTAAAAAGGTGTTAGTAAAGCGCTCTGTATTCTTTTTTTAAGCTCTACCCGGTGTTACATATGAGCAAGCTGGCCAGTGATAACAAATTCAAAGACACTTGGTTTCCTAATTTCTGTCTAATTCGTGTTTCCAATCTGATTTTTTTTAAAACCGTTTTATTTAGTGGTGAAACTGCGCTTATAACGCACTTCTTTTATGCACTAAGTTATATCATTACTAATAGAACATGCCATAGAATCGTTTTAAGTGAGAGCCCACATTCCTAGATTCATTTTCATATAATGTTCTATATGATGTACTGTATTACAATAGTCGTGGCATAATAATCGCTTAACTCTGTCACTGCCTTAGAACTCTCTAAAAGCTTGTTTAGGGTTAATAAATTATTTTATTTTTATAACTAAATAGTTAAGTCAATTATATTAGTTTCACTGTTCCGATAAAACAAAATTCGACGTTGAAGTTCACTACTAAACACGCTGAGTGGGCTAGCGTGAAGCTGAAAACTTATATTAATGTAAACGTTGTTGAAATAATTAATTGTGGCGAATCGACTTTTATAATCGATTTTTATAGATGTAAAGGCAAGGCAGATATTTGACAAGTGCATGAAAACCACAAAAATAGCTTCGTCATAGTTTAACTTGATATGAATAAGTTAAAAAAAATAAATGTTTGATAAATGAATTGTATGTTATCTATAGATAGTAAATTATCAAAGTTTAAAAAGCATTGCCTTTTCAGCAAATTCTTTTAGTTCAATCAAATAACAACAAATTTATTTTATGCCGTATATTTGATTAGAAACCTAACATTGGTGCTTTTTTATAAAATAAAAAATATTAATTTGATATCTTAATATTAATTTGAGACCGTGTCTAGTCGGAGAGGAACAGCGTCTGAATGTAAACGCGACGGTTGTAGATTCGAATTGAAAAACTAGGCAGAATGAGGAAAACTGGGTATCGAGTATGTTTCACCACCTCAACTCACAATGTCTTGGATATTGGAGGAAAAGTGAGGAATGGAGTATAGTTAAAATGATTTTAAATGCTTGTACAAAAATAACAAAAACAGTTTACAATAAAAACCAATAAAGGTGTACGAGAAACTAATAAAATAACAATACAATAACGAACTTTGTATGCCGATGATGATAAAGTTTATGGGTAAGTTGGAAAGTACCGATTTACCACGTACCGGACTCGGCATTGTTGACTTTACGTCAGGCCTTATCACAGCTGTAACGCTATGAGACAGAAATATTTGTGTTTGGTGACTCCGTCCTAATGCAGATGTGGGTATCTTATTATTATCTTTGTTCTTTTTTATTTTTGTTATCTTTGAACAGTTCCTGCCTTGATAGGAAAAAACTGTAGTTTTATGACTCTATGCTCTCTAATTTCTGCTCAGTTTAAAGGCCATTATTTGCCTACCTGAATTCTTTTATTTAAATGTATGCGGCCCTTTAAAGAAGTACAAGTCAAACACGTAGAGACCTATTCGATATTATAATTTTTAAGTGTGACTATATCAACCAGTATGTAAATTCTGATCTTAGGAATTACACAGATGCGACTGCCAGCCAACATCTAGAACTTACCCAAATATACGGAAAACTAAACTAGGCCTATGAAATAATGTTAAGATAGACTAATGAGTCGTTGAGTAAGAATTATTTTAAGCTGACAACGCCGCTTCCAATATTTCATTGACAATCATCTTTTTTTAATAAAACAGCATATAATAAAATTTGATACATCTTTTCAGATCTACCAAAACTTTTATAAGAATTAGTTTTAATAAATCCACACTAATCTGAATTAAATCCTATAAACAATAGCCATATGTGGGGGAGGGGGGAGGGTTTTGATGTTATGTATCAGATGAAAGGGTTCTGGATACCTCCAATTTTTACACGGAAACCTCGGTGGGCGAGCCCGACACGCGCTATTCCTGTGGTTTTTAAATAAAATTAAAATTAAAAGCACAAAGTGTCTTTTTATATAAAAAGACAATTGTTTTGATTAATGATTATTTCCTTTGACATATAGAAATAATCATTAAGGTATGCATAATTTGTAACTTTCAATATTTCTTATTGAGGACAGACATCCATAACAAAATTATGATCCTAACATTAAATATAAATAAACAATATTTTTCCATCAATTACATCTACACATATAATATAATTAAAGCAAAAAAACTAAAATAAATACTTTTTATCAAAATTCTAAATTAAGACACAACAACAAACAGCCTTTGCCTAAATTAAAAATTAGAAAAAAAAATTCTAACCCGTTTGTCAAACAATAAATCCAACAAGCACTTTCACTGGTAACTTTCAAAACGAACTTATCAAAACTTATATCAACAAATAAAATGAACGTAATTAATTAAATATAGACAAATCTAATTAACAAATATTCTCTCGAAACGCGTCTCGCGCAGCGGAGAGCGCAAACAAAACTAAATAATTCGCATTTCGCGCGTATCTCGATTCGAGATCATGACATTTTTATTCAAGAATCATTATTTCAATTATATCTCTTAAGAAACATGATAATTATAATATGTACTTACATTTTACAAGGTAATTGTGATTTTTTTTTATTATTGTTTAAATAGGATTCTGTCCTTAAAGAATACAGGCTTTATTTTGTTCTCAATTGACATTAAATATAAGTCGAGGCCGTCTTGGCGCAGCGACGGCGATGTCTGACGGTTGTAGGTTGGATTCTTACTTGAGGAAATGAATGATTATTATTTCTTCGTCCACTCAATACGAGTCAATACGACTTTTGGAGTTTATACACCGCTCACTTCTTTGAATAAATACAAAAAAATTAACGCTATACAATAAGTAAATATTAATAATGATAATTCTTCTCATTTATTTTTATATTATTGTTGTTGTAAAAGCAATGGTTGTGGGTTCGATTCCCACTCGAGGTAATAATATATTTAATATTTTCCTTTTTTTTCTCGTAACTAGGCAAAGCGCGGTGTTGACTTCAGCCATTTAATACTTTTATACTGGTCCTAGGATCGGAAGTGTCTAAAGACTAACTTTCCAGGTTCGTTCTACCTGCCCTGTTATATGCGGTATACAGCATGAAACTAAAAACAATATATTTTCTCTTAACAACCAAACGTTTTTTATATACTTTTCTCTAAATAATAAGTCTGCAAATTACCGAATAACGATTTTCACATTCTAAGAATAAAACGTTACATAGCAATGTTATTTTAACCGACTACGACGAAACCACGATAAAAGCTAGACGTAAATAGCATTATGCGACCCAATACCTACGTTTACTACGACAGTCAACTAGTCGTGGCCGCCCAAAAGCTAGATTTTATCTTGGAGAAAAGCTGTATTTTTAAATATTATATAAAACAGCCGTACCTTACCTTTTCCAAAAGCGGAACTTTGTAAAAAATATATCTCAGTAATTTATAATAGTAATTTTTAACACTTGTCTATTTATTGCGATCGTATAAAACTATTTAAAAAATTGGTATTCTATTCGGCTCACTCCTGGCGCTGTTAAGTTTTCAGAGTAAATAGACCTCGAAAAGAGGGACCATGCTTGACTCGCTTGAGACATTTAAATGGAGGGCTTATGTTATAGGAGGGTATGCAGAGGGATCTAGTATTAAGGCTCCATTCCCCACTTTCCGCCGTATTTTTCGAGGCATTGTATGTTAAGAGGCGGAAGTCAACGCCAGGGTTTTTGCCTTGGCGCCAGAGAACAAAACAATGAAAAAATTAAGAAATAATCATTCATACCCTGTGGGGTGTGAATGAGTAGGAATTGAACCCACAACCGTCACGTTACAGTTACACCTTTCTGATCCTGCGCTTCAAACCTCGAACCCGCGACGGCTTCAACCCTCTATTGTGTTGGTATTATTTTTAGTCACACGTGTATATAGTTGCGCGTATATATGTAGGAGTTGAACTCACGACCTCACACGTTTACAAGCACAAGTTCGTGTCGTACGCCACTACTAGCCTTCATAAAGTTGTTCAGTGCTTATTCCCTAACAAAAAGAATAAAATAACATATGTGATTACCTAAAGTATATGTGATTGAAGCCCACAATCTCTCTACTGGAGATAAATTTCATCACAATTATCAGACACTCGACATTTGTATGCGATATCTATTGTGATTATCTTAACGTCCACGATAAATAATCACAATTGTGTTGGTATGTTCCAATTTATTTTGTATGTACATTGTAATACATTTTGTATGACAAAATGTAACAGTTTTTTTTTTCAGCTTTACGCACTATCCCGCATATAGCAGAACGCAGAACTCTTCTTGTTGCCAGATCGAGGAAATGAAAATAATTAATAACCCCGAGTAAGAACCGTTCCCACAACCTTCACATTCACAGTCAACTGCTACTGGGCCACGACAGCCTCTCAATTTCAATAGAAAATTACACAAGAATACGACAAACTATAATTATAGAACGACTGACTTAAAATAAGTGAAATCGTCGTTCTGGTAAAGAATTTTTAAAAACTCAGCTTTGCGATGTATCCCACACAGGATAGCAGGATACGCAGAGGGAAGATAGTGCCAAGACACTCCGTTTCCAAAAACCCGCGAATTATGTGACATTTTGTTGAGTGTGAATTTTGGTTGAGTGCCCAATGCCGCGCTTAGTTCTCTTCCTTGTCCCTGTCTCCAAAGCGATGAAATGAAAAAAATAATTTCATCGTGTATCACCACACGAACCAACAATTGTCGCGCTTACAAAAAAAATATTATTTGTCCTAAATATTTTTTTTTTATTATATATATTATTAGTTTTATGTTATTTTAATTTAAGCAATTCCAATTTCTTGCAAATCACCCAAACAGGTTATTTTTCTATTTTCCTGTGTCGTATTGATATTGGGCACAAAAGAATAAAATGTTTAAAATAAAAGGTCTCCTGATTCTTTTTACTTTACACTTATTGTAGAACTTTAATTATAAATGTAATTATCTGAACATTAGACACAATCTCATTCAGATATTCTTAGAAGTCGCGTGCGAGAAATTTATTAAAGAGAAAATAAACACAAATATTATTAATATTTGAGGCCGGTCGTGGCCCAGTGGTGCAAAATGTGCTGCACAATCGACTGGTTGTGGGGTCGATCCCCACTCGAGGAAAGAAAATATTTATTTATGTTTTCATTTCTTCGCTCTGGTGAAGTCAGCCGTGTGGTCCTGGCTTAGAATAGGATCACCCTGGTACTGTCGGTGTCCTGTACCTGTTAAATCTTTATCTCATTTATATAAAGATTTTCTCATTTCTTATATAAATGAAGGAAAAAATATTACGCACCGCATTATATCATATAGTACTACTTTGTAAGGTAATACTATGTTTTAAAGAAGATTTAAGCTATACAGAAAAAAAATCCACTTCTTGCTTTTATAACAAATAATTTTATTTTCTGCAATAATAGTCCTATTTCATGATTTCTTTCAATAGATTACTGTTTTACAATAATTACTAAAATTATACAATGTATAACAAAACAAAATATTATACCTAATTTAACTTTTTATCAAAATATTTTAAAATATTTTTAAAATAATTTCCTGGAATTATTTTAGATTCCAGAATCCGCAATATTTTACAGTTTTCTTATCTGTGATATTTATATTCTAAAAGTTGACAATTGGCAGCACTGTTACTATCTGTCATTTGTTTTCGATTGGTGAAGTCGTCATTGGATGGTATGAGGAATATCACCTTTTGTCGTGGACTATAACATTTACATTAATAGTTATTTTTGTTCATTTCTAATTGATAATGTAAATTCTCGCTTTTCTCTAAATCAACTACATAAGAACATATGGATTTCCATGTAAATCTCACATTTCACAGATTACAAGTTTTCTGATAAAAAATAAAACATTGGGCTCCGTAGCTGTGATGGGATCGTACTTCAACGATACCAGCAGACGAAAAATGTCTACAGTGGAGGGATACAAATGATATATTGCTGAATATTTTTTATTTCGTCGCTTATTTTGTGATAACTGTATTGTTGATCGGCGATCGACGTATTTTATGTGCGCGTGACGGTGACATGAGCACAAACAAGAGACGCGGCGCCAGCAGTTCCAGTTGTGCTGTCCCGGGGGTGCCCGCGCTTGTTAACGTCCCGACCGCGATGTCTGCCGACCTCGCCTCACTGTTTGAGTGCCCTGTGTGTTTCGACTATGTCTTACCACCCATCCTGCAGTGTCAGAGCGGGCACCTCGTGTGTTCGAGTTGCAGACCTAAGCTTTCCTGCTGCCCGACGTGCCGCGGCGCTCTTGGTAACATACGCAACCTGGCCATGGAGAAAGTCGCCAGCAACGTGATGTTCCCATGCAAACATTCCAATACGGGGTGCACCGTTACTTTAGTTCACACGGAGAAGGCGGAACACGAGGAAGCGTGCGAGTTCAGACCCTACTCCTGTCCGTGTCCTGGAGCATCATGCAAGTGGCAAGGAGGTCTCGACCAAGTTATGCCACATTTGATGATGTCTCATAAGAGTATCACAACTTTGCAAGGAGAAGACATTGTTTTCTTAGCCACAGATATCAACTTACCTGGTGCGGTGGATTGGGTGATGATGCAGTCATGTTTCAATCATCATTTTATGTTAGTTTTAGAAAAACAAGAGAAGTTTGATGGTCACCAACAGTTCTTTGCTATTGTCCAACTAATAGGATCTCGAAAGGAGGCAGAAAATTTTGCATACAGATTGGAATTGAATGGACACAGGAGAAGGCTCACATGGGAAGCTATGCCCCGATCTATTCATGAAGGGGTATCATCTGCTATCATGAACTCTGATTGTCTTGTTTTCGACACATCCCTTGCACAATTATTTGCTGACAATGGGAACCTTGGAATCAATGTTACAATATCAATTGCTTAACACTTGTGCCACTTATTTTGAGTGTTAACAGTATTATGGTTGAACTTTTAGTCATTTTTGCAGCTTCTTTTCAAAACATAAATACTGTTTTATTTGGTTTGTTGACCAAAGCTTGCCGCATTTGTTTTCGCCAGACATTTTATGTTAAGACATAGTTAAAACCAATTTAGTTAATCATATTAATTGTTATTGATTTCTTGATAATTTATGCCAATGAGAGGATACCAGAACAAACTTAATAGTTAGTAACTATATATTAATTACTACAGTAACTAAAGGAAATTAAATGAATATTTTTGTGACATACAAAATATTACTTCACATGTTTTTGTAATCAATATAATTGTATAATCTACATAAAAATGAACCAAAAAATATGTTTTTTTTTTCATTTTTATTGTAAATGTGTGTTCAATTTAGAGTTAAGTAGCAGAGAGCTGTGGCAGATTATGTAAAGTTAATTCCAAATGAGCAAATAACTAGAATAGAATATGTATATATGAATGAAGTTAGTTTATAAAACTGCATGGAAATTGTATTAGAAGCAGATATTGACAAACATTGTCATACAAAGGTTATATGTTGTCAAATATTAAAAGATTTTGGATTATATGCAAAGATTATTAAATAACATATATAATAAAGATAACATACGGAAAACTAAGTATCAATATCTCTAGAATGCACAAATGACTGTCCATAGAATTGCATATAATCCTAGTAAAGTGATATGCTGTTTTGCATCATGGCAATGTTATAACTATTTAGTGTA